>CAXKVY010002603.1:0-77214 GCA_964058915.1 Tetropium fuscum
CTTGTCAACGCAACACAAAGACTTAATATCACAGAAAGACTTTATGGACTTTGTATGTAAAAGTTTCGCTTTAAGACTTGAAAGAAGAAGAAATATTCTTATAACTTCCCTAAGATTTTTTAGATTGGTTTCAGAGTATTTCGACAGAACGGGAGAAGTATTCGATTCTCTAGTAATGGGAAGCAACGTGGCCGATTTGGATTCTGCAGGATATAAACTGAAGGAACTGCAAGAGAGCCAGGCCACTTTGGGTATGTCTTTCTTATACAAAATACAATTTAAGTAGTTTAATATGCGTTAAACGTAAAATTTAAATTTAATTTGTTTTCTCTGAATAATTTAATTATTATAATGAATCGATTCATATTGTTCTCCTCATAACCCTCAACGGATTATGGTGATAATTTCACACCTCTATTTTAAAACCACTAAGATGATTTTTTTGACTTGTTAGTCACCATGGCACTCTGAAAAATTTCTGGAAATTTTTCGAAGCGAGGTAACAAATGAGTGGGAATTTTTTGACAGTTGAGAAGGTAAACAATATTATATGATTTACATGTTGCCAACTTATCTATTTTCTTTACAACCACTAAGTAATGTAGAGTAACGTCGCCGATTGTGGAATACTATTTTTGTTTAGAGAAAGAAAAAATATAAGGAAAATGTCTATAACCGTAAATTTTAGAATATAGAACGGGACAAATATAACCAACATTATTCCTATTAATTTTTGTTGGATATTAGACGTTATTATCCTTTTTTGTCCTTTCTCCAAAAAATGGTCATTGTTAGACAGCTTCAAAATGGCCTCTTAATGTAGAATAATCAGGCATATTAAGGGGAATAGCACAAAATTAACCAAAACGGAGTTAGGAAAAGAAGACAAACAATATTTTTAAAAAAATGCTTCTTCTTTCATATAAAATTATAAAAATAATTCAAGCGGAATTCTACCCCCACCTGTAATATTCAGCTAAGTTTATTAGCCTATGTATGAGCAATTTTAACTTTAATATAATTTGTTTGCAGACAAAATTACATATAGGTATATGAATACCTATACATAAGTTTTTATTGGCTTTTATACCTATAAAACTTAAAGCAGTGGAAAAACTGGTAATACCAAAGCTGTTTTTCTGCAAAAAAAAATACCGAGTTACCGAGTAAAATAAGGCAAAAAACGTGAAGCATTTTTTTTCAAAATTAACGAATTTTGTGCGAGGATATCTCTAAAATTATGTAAGTTAGCGAAAAAATCAATAGAGACTATTTTTTGCATATTTCGTCAGCTATAATTTTGTAGAGAATGGCCCTGTCGCTAGGATGCATGCGCATATGCGAAATACCGAAAATTCGTCTACAAACATCTACAGAGCATCTACAAACATTGTGAACTAAATTGATGAATTCATTTTGGAAAATGCATTTTTGAGCATAAAAATATACATTTTAGAAGTGCATCTCGAAGAGACAATAAAAAAAATACAACTCGGTAAAAATTTGTAGAAACGAGTTTTGCCACTCTGGGGTTGCTGAATACGAATATCACGACGGCAACGGTCTCGGAGGTACCTAGTTCCATAGTATGAACGTCGTCTTCTAGAGTTTTATGGGAATTCGTAACATAAAGTCGAAACTCGTTAATTACTCGGGGTTGTTGGGGTCGCTGAATACGAATATCACAACGGCAACGGTCTGGTGGTACCTGGTACCAGATACCTGGTGCCCCGAATGGATAAAGTGAACGTCGTTTCCTTGAATTATCTTGAGTATTGCATCATTTTTACCTGAATTTTAATATATTAATCTTAATTATTTATTTAAATATTATAAGGAAGGTAACCTACACCTAATATAATCGTAATTATGTTTACATATTTCATTGTTTAAAAAAATATATCAAACACTTGTAATATTAAATTAGTTTCAATATTATATTAAATAATCATTAAATAATGGTATAGATATCAAAACAGCTGCCTTGCATACTTAAAGCTGTAATTTGGAAGATATATTATGTACATTCTTACAGGCACTAATAACGAAGTTACCATATAATTACCTAATTCTATGACAAAATAATAATCCTAATATTAGTTCCATATAAATTTCAAGTCAGTTTTGATAAACACTTAGAAATTTAACGTTTTGATTTGTAGCCCTGACCTAGTTTTGCATTCCTTATTATCTTTTGTAGAAGCTGTTGAGTGCGAGCTAGTGAAAGAAGGAGAAAAGCTCTCAGATATGCTGTCCATGCCCGTTAAGGATTCCTTAGGCAGAGAAGTCACCGTCGACTACTCAGAAGATATTATAAATATTAGAGATATATTAGATGCTACCACTGCCAGAAAAAATATATTTTGTGATAGTGTAGAACTGCAAAAGCTTACCTTGGAGCAAGTTACACATATAGATAGTTACGAAAAGGATGCAATGCAAGCAATACAGTGGTTGGATGATCTTTTACAAGTGATGTTGCAAGACCATGGTCATGTTGGTTGCACCGTCAGTGAAATTCAAAAGCAAAAAGAAGAACATCAAACTTTTCAGGAAACAGCTAAGGTAAGAAACGTAACATTTAAATATGTATATAGTCGAGGCCTTGAACCAACCGCTACACGTGATCAATCATAATTTTGCATAGCAATCATTCCCTACCCTAAAAATCACAATGAAAAAAGATTATTTTTGTAAGGAAGACCCTTTAAATAAGACCATAATACCAAGTGATGAGAGTTTGGTAAATTTTACACTGCGACCGTTTGCCTCGGCAGTCGTTGTAACCTCATTGTTATCAGCGCCAACGTGTGCCGTTTAATCTTTTCAAACTACCATGTAAATTTAATGAAACTTCTGCATACATACCTACATTCCTACCTACATTCATTATTACCTACATTCATTATACCTACATTTATTATTAAATCTTATTTTATTTTGAAATAAAAATGGATTTCGTAGGGCACCTACAATTATGGATGTCAGCTTCTTAACGCTTCCGTTGTATTAAGACAGTCTTGTAAGTTATCATTAGATGATCACGCCAATCTTTATCAGAAACTAAGAATATCATGGCAAAGGCTATTGAGTGTTAGTCAAGAGCAAATGACCAGATTGAGAGTTTCAGCAGTTTTCCATAGATCTGTAGAGGAGCAATGTAACCAGTTGCGAGACCTTAGGGAAGCTGTTGCGACGATTCCCTTCATGGATCTAGTGAAAAAAAAGGAAAGGGTCAATAACTATTTCAGTCACAGGGAGAAATTGATAGTCGAGGTTGGAAGGATGGTTAGGTTAGGAAGGCTACTCAGAAGTAGGCTGAAGGATCCACTTTATTATGGTGACAAGTAAGTATGAAATTAATATAACAATTAATAAACAATTAGTGTCACTATGGCTAGAATATGATCAAGAAAACCTTTAATACCATTTAATATATATAATAACCTTAAATACCAGTCTTATTTATTATACTTTAGACTGTATAGGACATGTCACAGTTCAATGTTAAAATCACAATGTAAGTTTAACAAATATCGGAACAAATAACGGAAACAGATTTACACTAAATTATCATTAAAAAATTCCTCTACACTATAATAAGCTATCTTTAGAAATAAACTTTTTATTTTGTTTTTAAAAGAATTCGCACTTAAAATGTTATTGAATTGAAGCGGTCAATGGTTATAGAACTTTATGCAAAAGTTATATGCTCAGGAAAGCATAACATTTCGCAATGCCTGGTTTGATAGTCATAATTGAAATTATTTTTTTAAGTTTCTTACATTCTTTCTTATGTGTAGTAAAATTGTGTAAAAAAATACAAGAAAATGCAAACAGTTTGTGTATTACAAAAAGGGACCTACAAGAGACTCTTTGTGCTCTGTGTGGCTCTTTGTGGAATTACCAAATAATACGACGTTATAACTCAGGTGACTACACAAGACTATAATAGCATGCATTGAAGTGCAGATAGAGGTATAGAATCCCTAATTCCAGAAATAGTTTAATATGGTTTATTAAGTTATTTACTTAATTTTCAATATTATCTTCGCGATCCGTATCCCAAGAAACTTTACCAAGAAACTTTATCAACTGATTTGATCTTTTTGAAGTTATTTTGGAAGTATATACAGTGTGTTTTATCTATGTTAACTATCAAATCATGTGCTTTGCACCATTCTACAAAACATCCAATTACATTTATCGAGCACGAGGATCTCGTCATGGGTTTGCGCTGATACCACTGAAGAAGTGTCATCTGCAAATAATGTGGTGACATCACTTTTAATATGGATGGGTAGGTCATTCACGAATAATAAGAATATAAGTGGTCCCAGCACAGATCCCTGCGGTACACCCGAAATAATACCCGTTTCAATTGATAAGTTAATTAAATGTACTAAATGACCACCAATACGTTCGGCTAATATTGGTGGAAACAAAATCGAGTTAAAATTTCGGTTGGTTTTATATTTTAATAAAGAGAAAAAAATAGTTTTTTGTGGTGAATAAATGATATGGTGTCCGTAAGAAAAAAATAAGTCAACTATCATATCTCAAAAATTAGTAGGCGCAAGAAAAATAATTGACGTCAGTCCATCAAGGACCTCCAAAAATGTCGTATAAAAGATAGTCAAAGAGTAGTCAAATGAAAGGAAAATAAAAGGTACGTTTACCCTAGCTACTATTTAGCAGCAAAAATATCTTTAAATATTTTTTATTAGTCAGCTATTGTTAATTATTACTTGCTACTATTGTTACTTATTATTTATTGTATAAATAAACAGAATTGTTTCCAAAGGTGTCTTGATATATTTTTTTACTTGACACCCGTGATGTGATCAGTTCTTAATAATTATCTCTCGAACAGTAGGCCAGTCATATAGTATATTAAAATCGCAAGCTAACGGCTAGTTCTGATTTTTTAAATGTTGTTAGGAGCGCTACCAGTATTGTATTTCCAAGAATGCAGCTTCAAAAGACCTGTGCTAACTTCGTAGGACCCGAAAAACTGCCAAATGTTCTCAAATTTTTCGGTTTTATCACTATAATCCACAAGAAATATGTATTTAGCCTATTAATAATATAATTGCATTGTAATTAATTCAACATTTTTATTTATTGATATATATTCGGTGATATATATTCGGTATAATGTGTAATTCTTGTTATTCAGTCGTCGTCGGCTTCTCCTCCTTCGGCAACATGAATTAGGGTGGCGACACATTAGAAAGAGACGCTGGTGCAAAATTTGGAAAGTGCGGAGAATTTGTAGCCTGCTTGTTGGCAGGTACAGCCGTCTCCTCTACAGCCTTTCTGGCACCCGCATGATAGAGATTTCAGAAAGCAGAGGGGTGCCACTTCGCTCATCATTATTGTTGGAATGATACTTCTCCCATCCTCATTGAGTGGCATATTTTTCCATCCCCAACCACTTCACAATTTGGTGGTACACAATTTGGAGTTCGGTAGGCGTGGAACATTGTACCATCTTCCGTTTGAGGTAAACGGGCGAGGTTAACAAGGCGGTTTTCACAAAAAAAAAACAGTCCGGAGGGTATCCTCAGTGTAGTCTCCTCCATACAGAGCTACAACGGACTTCGTCCGGCATTTGCGATGGCTTGGTGGGTTGAAGTAGGTTGGGGGAACACTTCAGCTGTAGTGCTGAGTTGAGGGTATATCTGGCTGGCGCTCCACAGTTTATTCTTCCCATACCAGAAAAGGGCAGAGGTGGTCTCACATCCCCTGAAGGTTTGGAGAAACAACTCGAATCTTGGGGGTATTCGAAATCTCCACGATTGAATGAGGCTGACGAATATTGTATGGAGCCAGCTTTTCTGAAAAAAAAAATGTTCCTCACAGCCGATCCGAAACCACTGAGAAGGACGAGGAAGTCCACATCCTCTCCAATGATTAGCACTCACTGAAAAGAGGTGCTCTTGTCAAGTGCCACCTTGATGATGTCGCAGTCAGCATCCTCGACTGCCTGCTTCGTGTCAATTCCCTAGCTTTGGAAGGCGAAGCATATCAGAGCAATCAGTCGTCGTTTGTTGCTGTCGCTGGGCAGCAGCTTCTGCTGCGCCATTTTTATGATAGTTGCCTTTTCACAGATGACTTCGTTGGACTGCAGAGAACCATAGCGCCTTACGCGTTGTGTGACTGCACCATCTTGCAGGTTATATGTATAATCTGTATATGTTTCGTATTATAGTAAAATTTGTCTAAGTAAACAGATATGAAATAAAGTAAATTTCCAATTTAATTTTCAGATTAATTAACTATATATATAACAACTATATATTTTTTGAACCAGAAAATTAAGGACATTCGTTTGGTCTAAGAATACATGGCATGTTCCATTTAAAAAAATCTTGTTTTATAGCACCGTGTATATTTTAGGATCTTTAATATCCAATTTCAGAATGTTACAAAAATAGTGTCCACTTCTGGAATGTGTTATATCAGTACAGGAGGAGGGAGATTAGTGAAAAATGAGAGAAGTGAGAAGAGAATTTCAAAGAGTAATTTAAAATGTAGGTAGTTTAATTGACTCAACCTTTTCTGGAAATATTTTTTCCAAGTAATTTTTTAAAACATTTATTTTTGACCTAGGTAGTCTAATCAATATTAGTGTCAAAACATACAATCACTTGCAATGAAAAAAATTATCCTTAGATTAGTGCCTATTATCGAAAGTGCATAGGTACGTAAAGTTTATCCCACAAACGTACCAAAATATGTTATTCCACGTAAAGTACTTCGGGTTCATACACTTCAAAATCTATATTTGTGTATTGAAGTAGTGGGAACGACAAAAGCGGCAGTGGCGGCCTGACCGGCCCGAGTTTAACATCTATATCTGTGTGTGAGTACACTGTTTTTCTTTTATATCATACCAGCATTAAAACTTTTATTATGAAATTTGTTCAGATCAAAATAACTCGTCACTTTTTATGCTAAACTAAATGCTTATGTTTGTGGTGATATTTGTACCAGACAGTGTATTTATAGCATGCGTTTACTTAACCTCAAACAACTCTAAGCAGATCTGAGAGTTCTTGGAAAAGGCCGGATTATGTGAACAAATGCAATATTAAATTACTATACAGTCTAGAAGGTCTATAACGATACATTTTAAACGAATTTGTTTACGATTTAACTGCCAATTTTATTGTGATACTTCCACGTCTCATAGTAATAGATACTCGGATTTATTTGTGGTATACTTGTATATGTATACAACAATTAGCCCAGTCATCGAATGCTCAAAAAGGGGGTATAGAGGGAATTGGAAGGAACACATTTTTTGAGGAAGCGGTAAAAGCCGAGGCCTATTCATCTAAGAGCGCATGGTCTATAAGAAAAGAATGAATTAACTTGTTTGATATTGTTGGATTTTAGCAAGGCGTTTGATACATTGCATCACAGCGACATAACTCAAAGAGCACGTCTGATATCCAATGTGTCTAACCCACTGCCAGTTAATTTCGGTGTTCCACAGGGTTACATAATCAATCCCTTACTATTTTCTATTTATATATCTGACTTCCACACAGTAATCACCTCATGTAATGTTCATCACTATGCGGATGACACACAACTTTCCTATAATTTCTCTGTTGACGATTTAATCACTGCCAACATCAAAGTAAATAATGATTTAAATTATCTATTAAAAATATCATTAGAATATAAACTAAAATTAAATCCAAATATATCGCAGGTTATATTATTCAGTCGAAAAATGGAAACATTAACTGCAAATCATTTGTTGAATATCTCATTACGAGATACTGAGGTTAAAACAGTAAATAAGATTTACTAAGCATATATAAATCAGTTACTATTAACATCTTACAGTACCCTAAAACAATTATATCCACACCGGAATATCATTAATCAGAACCTTGTTTTTTTTTCAAAACTATCATACTGTGATGTCTTGTTTGGCATAGATTTGTTAAAAGTTGAAAAGTTGTTAGAAATAGGCTTCAGATGATCCAAAATTCAGGTATACGTTATTCCTATGGCATAAGGATCCTAAGGCGATCTTATATGTCATAAATTGAAGGATGCTAGTTGGTTGAAAATTGATGACATGCATAAATACCACTTTTTGTGTTAAAATATAAAATTGATGAAAATTAGAAAAAATCTTGTATGAAACACGTTGGGAAACACTATTTTGTGTAACTCGCTAGCGCTCGTTCCGCAGAAATCTGCTCGTTACACAAAATAGTACTTTTCCCAACTGGATACACAAATAGCTATTCCTTCTCTCGTTCGGTTAAGTTGAAATACAGCTTTAAGCTGAAACTTCGCCTTTCACTTCTGTTTTGTTTTATATCTTGTAAACGTCATTTTCATCAGCCGCCAAAAAGGTTGATTAAGATCTAGAGAGTTTTGGGACGTGAAGTGACGGACGTATAATAATTTATTAAGTTTCATTGATATCGTTAATGAATATAAAGTAGTTTTATAGTGTTTTGCATCCCTTGAATTACATCTGAGTTTACAATCTGTACAAAATTATATTCAACCCGGTACTTTGTTACCGTATATACTATTTTGTATTATAATGAAAGCGAATAAAGTTGATTATAATTATTACTATTTTTATCTAAATTTTTAAATTGGCGCTGAATTTGTTTTGCCTTGATTCTTGAGTTCTTTCTTTATCAAGTGAAAAAGTAAGTCTAAATAAACTCTATATAAAAATGTATTGTTTATTAAATTCCATTAGAAGTGTTGTTACATACATATATACAGCAGGTACATAGTACCTACAAACCTACATTATTCAAGACCGACCTTAATTCTATTTGTTTTAGAATAGTCAATATTTATTTACCTTTGCCTTTCATAGGTACCTACTTTGCATTATAAAATTTGATAAATATAATAGATAAATAATTACATAAATTTAATTTCAACTTCAATGGCACAGTTCCAAATCTCAAAATCTGCAATTAAAATAATAAGTGAGTATATAATATTTATAATATTTCACTAATCGTTTCCTAATAAACTTTCAAGGTTGAGTTATTCTATGTCCTACGCCAATTGCATGCTTCTCTATTAAATGTTCTCTAAGCTACTTTGCATGTTGAAATGAACTCTCACAATTATTTTCTACGCTCTAGAAGTCCAAACGGTTGAACGTATAAATTCGTTATTATGCACATTTTGTAAATGAGAAAACTTTTTCTCATAATCTATACATCACATCCATTATCACCCACATATAATGAAGCAATTTTAATCTTGACAAATGGCATTAATGACTGCCGATGACCATGATTGCCGAACACCAGAGGATACAAGATATTTTAAATTATATCACTCATCCACACAATTAGTCACAGTAAATTAGATTCTTCAGGAGCAATAATTTACAAAGTTTTAAATTCCATACAGACATGTAAATACATATCAACAGAGTTCACACCTATCCGTGCTACATCCCCTTTTGCTTCAGAAACCACCCTCTAATGTGACCTCACTCTAGTTTTTAATTTTTATTAAAAACTGTTACTCTGACGAGGAAAATGAATATGACGTAAAATATTCTGTATAAAATTCTACATATATTTAACTATCCATAAACTTTTTTAATATATTTAACTCAACTCTCACAAATATGGTTTCAAAAATTAGGATACTTAGGTAAAAACGAGTAAAGTGACAAATATCTGGAAATAGTGTGTCATAGTGTTACATGCAAGATTATCCTACACAAGCCTGGCTGAAAGGACAAAAAATATGACTGCAGAAAATTTCTACTATGCCTCTAGCCCGTTTCCACAGTACTACGGAGTTAGAGCTCCCGACGCGTTTTTTTTAAACGAGTCACCCTTGAAGCCTAATCCACTAAAAACTAACTACTTTCTTCAATATTGGATTATCTTCAGGTAATCTTCCTCTACCAATGAATTAAGATATCCTTGACCATGACAATAGGAGAATATTATTGAACACTTCAATCCAAGCTTAGCACAACCGCATCGTCTTCCGCAACCCTTTTTCCAACCACAAGATTGAAGAATAAAAGTAGGACCTGGTATCTCAGTTGTATGAATTGGCACAAAATTTGGCTGATTGTTTTTCAGTCCCATTCATCAGAAATCAAATTTTCTCTACGCCACGAATGAAATTGTTGCAAAATGGGAAACGAATGTTGTTTTAAAGCTACTATCGTCATATTAATAGAACAAAAGGATGTTAAATTATTAAATAGGAACAGATTATATTGCTGACACATGGCACTGGGTTACATAAATATTTTAATATTCTGTCTGAATAACATAGAAAGGGGCTTGTTACATTTATATTAAGCACGCAGGTTATTTTTAAGTTCTGGTTAAATAATAGAACCAATTTTTATTCAGTTATGTGATAGGCACAAATGGGACGTAATAAATATTTAGTATGCACGCTTAACCACTATTTCTATACACATGTATACCCACAGACGTGCGTTATAAACAGCAGGATATTTTTAGAGTTGCGCCTACCTAATTTTCAAGATTTTTAGAAGTATCGACTACAGGCGTGGCTTATTAAAAAATATTCATTTATGTTTAATCATTTACGAGTCGTTTAAGAAGCAAACATATCGCAAAGAGTGACTGGGAGGGACGGTATAATTTTTAATTATAATTTGTTTAATTATAAACTGTTAACTGCAACCGTTGATTGAAACGCTACTAAGTTGCATAAGCCTATCGGAACTAGAGAAGTTGACAATTCCTATGACAGACGAAATACTAATGTCGGTTTGCATAATAGGTATGTTTGTAAATACGGGACTTATTTAATTCTAGGATTATTTATATATCGGATCTTCAATGATGATTTTAAACCACGTGACTTCCTGAAAGTTTGTAACCCACAGTACATCATTGGCGGAACTGCGGTTATTGTATTTATGCATTTCCCTCAACGTGTCAACTTGAATATTACGTATTATTACGGTTATATTATGACGAATCGTTGACTCTCCACCTGAGGCTACACTGGGTGGAATTTGGATTCGCTCTAGAATTGGGCTTCCCCATCCAAGCTTAAAGAGTTAGATGGCAGCACTAGTAATTAACTTGCATTAAATTTATGAACGATCATCACATTTCCCCCCACTTCACTATAACAATTGTTAAGATGCTGCACTAGATTTGCAACATACTTGGAAGTAGTATATGGTCTTGAAAGGCAATGTAGATTGCTGTAATCTCCATTCTAAATAAAGTTTTCTGTATATTACTCATGTTCGTTCTGGAACCGTAAAATCACATTGCATTGTCTCAATTAGTTGTCAGCAACATAATAGGTGTTTTTGTTACAGGCTGCTTAGTTCTTTTGCATCTACGGACAGCGAGGATCTCGAAGAACTCTGTGACTCCATAGCGAATAATGAAATAGCAGTTGAAGCTATTTCTGAGAAATTAACAGAAGTAACAGGCGTGGCCGAGGAACTTGATCAAACGTTGCATAGTGCTCAGCAAGACTGTTTAGTGTTTACAACAACCTCGACATCTACAACTTCACTAATTGAACCCATTAACACTATATCATCCGTTAACAAAACCATGGAAAATAATCCAACTCATCCTGAGGTCAGTTTAATAAATATTAAGGTGTGGCAATAAGCGTAATCCAAATGTACATACATGGGTACTTACTAAAACAGTACTTACAGTTAAGTCTTATATTCTAACGCATAATCATCCATGATCTATTACCAAATATTTTAACTATATAACTGATATTAATATTTTAAATGAGGACGATGCCTGAAAGAGGAGAATATGGAGTTGCATATGCTCCGGCGAGTGACCGGCCTCATCGTACATCATGTCACATGATACCTTACGGAAAGTATTCTACTAATAAATTAAAACTAAATTTGTTTTACAATTTAGCATTTTAAAGCAAGTGATAATTTCCGTGTTATGGAACCTCAGGTTAGATTTTTTAGGAAGCGAAATTTCTAATAGTAGCCCAGCCGTCAGAGCATTAAAGAGGACGTGAAAATAATTCACGGAGTTTTGATTTTCGGTACATGGAGTAGTGTCAAATGTCAAAAATAACATGTCCATTTTGCGTTATCGAAATCCCTGTGAAAAAAAATCGAAAATATGCTTCTGTACAAAAATGGAGGGGACCAAATTTGCTACAATTTATATTCTTTTCATTTTTACTCTACAGTTGATAGTTTCGATGCAGCGGGTCTGTAAATGCAAGTATATATCACAGTCGCACAAATTTTTGTTTCGCGAGTTTCCGTGGTCAGAGACCTTTCGTCATTAATATGCATGTAAATTCTACCCACAAACATTCATGCTATTATATGTGCTACTCCACCCTTGCAGTAGAGTAAATGGTACGTTTTTCTTCGTGGTTTCCCCAGTAGGCCCAGTGTATTTCTGTTATTCCATCTATCATGGTTGTCGGAGCTGCATCTTCGTCATCAATTTCTTGCATCAATTCCTGCACATTATTGCAGGAGGTACCGGTAATATATCCACATATATTAGTGAAATGTAACCCCGTATTCCTGCAGCCGCAGGCAGGTCCACAGCCTTTTTTGCATTTACACGAAATGCATTTTAGTAATTTCTCTGGCGCGGTCCTGTAAAGTCGTTATTGGAACAAGTAATCCACTGTCATTTGTTTTCCATCCCCAGTTTGTAGGTGGCTTTTCATTACCACACCAATGTTGAACCTGATGGTAAGTTCTCAGAGAACGCTGCCGTGCTGCTGCTTCAGTTGGTGGTAATAAGGCGAGATCGGTTTTGCTTTTAGTTATTGATTGCAAAAAGCAGCGGCAACGGTGAGTGGTTCAATGATCCGAAGGTTTAGCGCCATACAATGATAAAAGAAAGCATTGTCCGGCCTCAACGACAACCTCAGGCTCAGCAAACTTATACGTACTGCTTCTCTAAATGCTTATTCTTCTGAAATGCAGTGATGAATTTCGCCTTCCCTTGCTTGAAGATCGCGGAAGTAGTATCGCAACTGCTGATCGCGTGAAGAAGAAGTAGATTTTGTCGCACTTTTGCGTCTTCTGGTCGCAGCCTTTGCGCAGAATACATTTTCTGCACAATTTTGCCTGTTCCTGGTTTAAGCAGATATATATTGGAATGGGCTGCATCCAATGTTGTCAGTAAAACCAACAAATCGATGTCTTCTCGAACTATTACTACAGACTCAAATATGGACGAGTTGTTTATTGCTGTGTTTGATTGGCACTGGTCCTGTCCCCACCCCACTGCATACGTTCGCACCGCAACTTAACGAGTTTTAACAACGGTGAATCATTTCAATGTGAAACGAGTATATACAATAATAAAGTGAGTTTATAGGTAGGTTTTGATATATGAAGTCTAAAATGTTCACGGAAACTCGTGAAGGAGAAATTTCTGCGAATGCGATAAAAAGTACTTATATTTACAGCCCCGCTGCATCGAAACTATCAACTTTACAGTAAAAATGAAAACAACATAAATTATAGCAAATTTTGTCCCGTTCATTTTTGTAGAAGATATTTTTCCTAAAACACACGAGAACCGAAATATTTCCAAACAAATAATTATTTTTGCAAAAACATGATTTTTTTTTCAAATTTCCACAGGGATTTAGAGATCGCAAAATGGTCATGTTATTTTTGCCACTTTAACCATTTTAAAAAGCTGTACATGTATTTATTTTAACTGTAAAATTGTGATAAATTAACAAAAATATACTTAAATGTCATACTGACTTAAATACTTGTCATAATGACTTTATTTTACAACAGCCTACTTGACTGTTTCACCAAATAACAACCCTCGTGAATTTATTTGAAGGGCAATGTGAGCATAATTTTAGTTTTGTGGGCAAACAATCAATTTCTCGAAGAAAACTCAAGAGTCAAAATAGTTGCAGATTGAAGCTATATTTGCACATCAAATAATTAAATAAAGACATATCGACACAAAAAGTTCAGAAGAAAAATATTATTGGGATTGGTTTTTTTACCCCTTTGTAAACCTGAGATATTGGATTACAAATTGTCACAAACTGCCCTTTTGTTAGTGCAAATTGTTCGCCACATTTTATTCTTGTAAATTCTTCCATAGTTGAGAAAGCATATAAAAACAATTTCCCCCCCAATTTTAGAGAGTTGAATTTGGAGGGGAAGGGGTTTTGGGAAACAATTTATATGAAAGCCCCACCTTCATTTTTGCTGAAAAATCACCCCTTAAAATATTTTGCATCCATTTAAAAATACCCTGTATATAGGTAGGTATATTATAAAAAAATATAGGTATCTCATGAAAATCGAAAATAATTAAAATTTTAAAATTTTCCAGAAAAACTTGCTTTTATCCGTACCAATATGTAGTGGGCATAAGTATAATTTTTAGTGCGACCCACATTTCTGGAAGACAGCTAGTCATAACAGGAGTAATACGTTTCCAATTTTATGTTTCGTCTAATAAATACAATCATTACATTTGTTTGTCTGTTGTGACACCAACGCATAGAGTTAAAATCGGTGACAGTTCTATTTAAAAACGATATTAACATAAAACGCAAAAATAAAGCTAATACGCCTAAAAGTTGTCTTTAATTATTAAACCCGCAAAACCAACAGCAACTTTTATAAAAACGTAATTTCACTTTTGAGATGTTAACTGGGGCTTTGCGTGATTGCTAATTTGCTTGGAACTCTATTTTCTCAAATACTTTGTCCGTGTAATTTGTTGTGATCTATAACGTGTTCTTAACTATCCGTTTTTATAGTTTTCGATGTCTATGTTGGATAGGATGTTTTGGAGGATATTGCGGGTTCTATTCTAGTTGTTATTGTGTTAGTTAACAAAAAATTAAGCGGGCTGTTTAAGCGTTGGTACATTTTCTTATCCTACGTTAGTTTTAATTTTAATATGTGGCATCTTTTATATTAGTTATTTTATTATTATTACGGTTTTGTTGGCTCTTTTGTGTTCAGTTCTTTTCTGTTTTATTGTTGTGGTTTTTATTTTTATTTTTATTTTGGTTGTGATTATTTTTTTACATGCTTTTGATTTTTATTTATTTTTTTGCTTTTTATTATTTTATATTTTTTTTGTATATTTTTGTTTTATTTTTTTCATCATCTAATGTTAGTAGGGGATGGGACGCTCTGGGGTGTAGATATAGTTGAGGGAGGGATGTTTGGGTATCTGAATTTTGGGATAAGTCCGCGTGCATCATTATGCTTCCTACTTGGTGTAATCTGAATTTCGCTTTTGCTAATATGTCTCTAATTTGTTTTCCAAATTTGAAGTTTTTATCTATATTGACGCCTAAGTATTTTAATTTGGTCATGTTTTTAATGTTTGTACCGCTGATGCATATTTTCAAATTGGGTACATCTCTTTTCTTAGTAAAGACGACGACTTGCGTCTTTGCTCCGTTGACTTTTAACCCCCATTTTTCGTAGTAGTTTACTACGTTGGATGTCTGCTGTTACATCAGTCTTTGTAGTAGTGGTAGGCTCGTGGTTTTTGCTAATGTAGCTGTATCGTCTGCGTATAATGCAACAGTGGTCCTTGCGTCATTGGGATTTGGGAAATCGTGCGTGTATAAATTAAATAATGTGGGTCCCAGTGCCGAGCCTTGTGGTACACCATATAGCACAGGGCGGGGTTGGGATATGTCCCTGTTGACTGCTATTACGAAGTTGCGGTTGGAAATGTATGATTGTATTATTTTTAAAATACGTATCGGATAATCCGCGATGTGTAATTTATATAGCAGTCCGGGATGCCAGACTTTGTCGAAGGCTTTCTCGAGGTCTAGGGAGACAACCCCTGTGTATTGACCTCGATTCAGGTTGGTGGTAATATATTCACAGACGCGAAACAGCTGCTGGTCGGTTGAGTGGTAGGGTTGGAATCCGTATTGGAATTTGCTCATGACATGAGATGTTAACTGTGGGATGTCATTAATTTATATTTCTTATCACGGTGAGTATGTTGGCTCGCCGATCGAGGCCGATAGGTAGTGATGCGCGCCTCTAAAATTGGCAGCACTTGGCAAGAGTGCACATTTTATTTTATATTCTACACATTATTTTGCATTAACACTATGATATACTTGTAAATGCTTTTAATGGATTACTGATTAAAGGATTTAATAAAACATCAGTAGAAATACCGAGTAGCTCAACAGGCCTTGTACCTTGGAAAGTAATTACCGGACTTTTTTCAAATTTAGGGTACCCATACTAGGAACAATTTCATCAAGTGACTTTAAATTGAAAATAGCCAACTTCCGGTTTCGCTGAAAATTCTCAATAGGTAATATTTTTAAATGAGATCCTGCATATTTTTGCATATTTTGTATCGACACGTAGAACGTATCGATACGTCTACATACGAGCCAAGTGTAAATACGTAATACTGGTGGGGAATATTTTCTTCAATTTTTTTTGGCGTAGGATGCGGCATGATTTAAACTACTCAAAACATATTTAAATACTAACCGAAATTATTGATATTAACGTTTGACTGAAAACACACAGATTTAAATTTATTGGGGTCTAATTACCTCATACCTATTTTTCACCTGTTTTGAAGAGAAATTTTTTGTATTTCAAACGAACAGCTATTGGGCCTTCCCTGCATGCCTGCCTGCATTCTTCATTTAAAAACAAATCGAACTGTATACATTATGATATCGTTATCGTGATGTAAATGTAGACATTTTAAAGAATCATTAAAGAAAATGATGTAGGGAAAGACGAAAATGAAGATATATTTTTAGCTACCAAAATTATATATGTATTTTGACATTTAGATTCCAAATATTTAAATTTGGTTTCAATATTTTCAGCGAAACCGAGTCGGTCATTTCATTTTTAAGTCACTTAATTGAAAATGGATCCTAGTATGCACCTCAAAAAAATTATTATTCAAGCAACAAAACTCAAGAGGCAAAACATCTTTAAGGAACAAAATATGAAATAAAGAATTATCGACGCGTTAAAAAAATTCTGTATTAAAATATTATAGGGGTTTGTTTTTTACCCCCTAGTAACAATATCTCAGGACTACTAAAAATGTCATTTTATTGGGGCAAGTTGTCCGCCGAAGTTCACTCTTATAAATTCTTCCAAAGCTGAGAAAGTAAAAAATATATGAAAGTCTGCCTTTATTTTTTCTGGAAAATCACCTCTAAAAATCTTTCGCATCAATTTAAACGCCTTGTAAATAAGTTTGACCAGATTTGCTGCGCCACCCGATATAGTCCTGCTTCTATATTATGAAGTTAAAAGGAAATACAGTAATTTTCAGTTTTTCATAGATGAAGCGGTTGATACAGCTCTCGAAGCGATTTTTATAAATAATGTTTTATGAGGAAATCCGTAATAATAATACAATTATTTTTCATTCGCTCTCATTTGTCTATTCATTTCTGCCAAGCATTGAGGTAAAGCCAAAGGTTGCAAACATATTAAACTATATCTTTAGTCAACATATTTATTGCGAAACAAAAAATAATAATAATAATTCAATACAACAACAATATACAAGAAAGAAAATATCATGGATCTACTCCAGTCCAGTAATATAATACACATAACTACTTATATAATACTGCTTAATATCCAAGACCGCCTCCACTGCCGCTAAGAGCACCGATACCACCATAAGCGGACTTGCCTTCATACCTCACTTTGTAATCGATTCCATTTTTGCCGGCAACGTAGTCAACAATACGTTTTCTTCCATCAGGCTGAAGGAGCTCGTAACGACCTTTGGTTTCTTTACCGTCTCTTACTTCGTATTGGCTTTTGATATCATGATGCTTTAGGTCGTGGACTGCATAGTCGTAGTGGTAGCGAGGTGGTGCCTTATTTAATAAGTCATTAGTAATGTAGTTATATTAATGAATTGGAATTAAAATCAAGCGGTATCAAACGATTAGTAATTTATTAACTTCCGTTGATTGTAAACGAATGCGAATGTACTATTAGCGAAAGAATGAAAATGTAATAATGGAAGATATTTTAATGGTTCGTTTTTGATTCCCCCCGAAATTATAAGTACTATACCGATAATTCAATCTTCTTCCGGTAGAATCGATAGATCTAGCTACGAAAAATAAGTATTTATGGCAACACTGCACAATGCACAGGTGCATTGTAATCAAGTTCAAATTGGATTCGGCGAACTCGGTAGTCGGTCTCAGTTAGAGCTGTTAATTAGTAACTATTTTTAACAACTGTCAGAATTTGGATTATTCAACAATGTTAAATATAATTTTTTTAAACTTTCCTCGGTATTTTAGTTCACCAACCCTCTTGGACCCCCTAAATCAAAATTCTGGCTACACCACTGAATCAAACAACCAAACATGTTTAACTTAGTTGTATATGTTAGAGATGACATGTATGTTAGAGAGGACACGACACTTTAACGAGTTGATAATAATCGGCAGTAAGATTCCAAATCGATCTCATACTCACATTATAGTCAATGTATTCTTCTAAGTGTTGGTGGCCGCCTCCATTTCCCCCAAAGCTTAAGCCACCATATCCTTGGCCGTGCACTACTGCTACTGTAGCGACTAGAAGAGCAAGAACCTGAAATATTTCAAATCTGTTAATTTCCCTTTATGAACATCCTAGTGAGATATATCAACTATGAAGGATACTTTTTTATTTACTACTGCCAGGATCCTCGATCTAATCTAATCTATTGGTATATTCTAATAAGATTTGAACTAGAATATATCAATAATTAAACTCTGATAATAATAAAAATATTAAATATTCTACTTGATAATTGCTAAATCGTAATCGATTAATCAACCATATTGATTGATAATATGGATATTCTCAAATTTTCGCAAGTTTTGATTTCAAGTATTGTGTGCAGATATAAAATGTTTCTAAATTATTGCGAAATATTTGAAAAGGCGAATTTTCAGCAGAAACTAACTTTTTTCCAATACCCTCTAAAGTTGGGGTGAACATTTTTTTAATTTATTTTCTCCACTAATGGATAAAGTTGGAAGAACGACATTTGACAGACAACTTACACTAATAAAATGACAGTTTGTCATAATTTTTGCAACCCTCAGATATATTTACAAGGGGGTAAAAAAACAACACATTAGAAAGGCGGAAGAAAATATGAGTTCCAATTGAAGCGAATTCGCTGCCAAATGCAGATATGAAAGACTTTACAGATACTATGATAGCGAGATCTAGGCATTTCTGTCGAAGAGAACATTTTGTATTATGCTGCAATTCCACTTATAAGAGACTTCGTAAAAGACGGTCTAGAAGATGAAATAGATGACAACATGATTAACACGAACAGTGATAATTCAGTCAATAATCCGCCTACAACTCTAATATTTGACGTCTCTACCAATATAAACTGTAGACATTGATGGTGATAACTTAAACTATCTAAAAAGTTACTTGTATGAAGATTTATGTGATATATCACGTGTCGGAGTTATAGATAACTAAATTGTGAGAAACTGTGACCAGGAACTAGTGGATAAAACAGTTGAAAAAGGTCCATATGTTCGAGTCTCCGTTGGTAATAAATCGAAAATCATGAGAAAGTCTTCGCTCTGCTGCCTTTTGGAGCAAACTAAACATAGGATTAAAACACTTTGTTACAAAAACTATAAAAACGGACTGTCAACAGAAGAATAGACAAAATACATCAAAGTCTAAAAGAACATACACGAAAAGAAGAAGTAATAGAAATACCGTAATTCAATCAGAGAGCTGGGATAGTTCTGCAGATCCCAAAATAGTTAAATCTGATGACCGTACAGACATAGAAACGTTCTCATAATATGATGCTGACATGGATATTAAACGAACTATTAAGGGGCTTGAACAAAATGAATGTATACATCCCGTAGTTACATACATTGTTGTCAATTTCAGTTGAGATCAATAATTTCTATGCAGTTTATTACGACGAGGCTAGTTTGTTGGAAAACTTGTCAGAACTGTTAATGGTACTGTCCAATAATCGAAATGATATTTTTAAGACAAAAACAAGGAAAATGAAGCAAATTTAAATTGTCTGATAAATCAGAACCATCAAATATAGAAATACACTGTCTTTTGGGCCTATACTAATAAAGCAGAACCAACCGATTGTTTTCAATATTATAGAGATTAATTAACTAATTTATTTACTGAAAAATTCACCTCTTGAAATCCTCCGCATCAATTACGAAGCACCATGTACATATTTACAAAATGAGATATAAAAAAAATAATATATATTATATATATTTATAAAATCAGATATCTGCACAATATCAGATTTTAATATGTAATTATATTAGTAATGTATGGAAAAAATACTTTTCACGTTACTTACGATTCCTCTATTCATGATTGGTGCTATGTCTACCTATGTGTTCTTGTTGGATAATTTTGGTTGACTGTGATTATAACCCCCCCGGATCTTGGTATTTATAATAGTCGGCTATAGCAATTTGTGCGAAAGGGGTAATTTTTGTTATAACTAAGTAGCAAGAAATAGTACATATATAGTAGCGTATACCTACATAAATAATTATGCATTATCATAATCACTAATAAGTCTGTTATGTATATTATTCATAAATGTAAATGTGTTAATAACTTTCTACTTTACATTTTTTTGTAATCGGGATATGAACGGGCGGTCCAGCGTGCATGCTATTTAATTCAATCACCTAACATTATTGAGATCGAGACAAGCTAACTGCCAGTTTTATTTAATTCACTTCAAGACGTAACTAATGAGTTTTTCGAGGTTTTACTCATTCTTGCACCGAATAGGGATTTACCAACCTACATACGCTGTGGGCGCTAATGCAGCAGCAAAATAATAATATGCCGCTCTTCTATTGAATAGGTCTTCCAGACTAACCACTGATTAGCATAAGGGGTAGAGAGGATATTATTATTTTTATGTTTATTAGGTTAATTACATCAAGGATAGTATATCCTTAATTAATTGCCATAGGTAGTTTTACTTCATTATTGACAAATAATTTATTAACAAAACAGACTAACCCGCTGGATGCTTTCCGGTCTTAGTTTTCTTAGCCCACTGGATGCTTTCCACACATATCAAGATTTGTTCATCCATTTTGTCCAAAGTTTACAATGCGTAATAGATTATTTAAGGTCCAATTATTAAAATAATTTTCCCCCACTTAATTTTTTTTTATAAAGAACGCAAACATACAGATAACATATTATATGATACTTGTATAAATGCCTTACCTAAATACTTGCGTGCAATATTCACATGGTAATAATAAGGCTCCTATCTTAGTTATATTGTAAATATCTAATATCATACTGCGAAATATTTTGCTTATTTCCTACATAGCTAATGACATTTTTTTCCGTCCTATAAAGCTGTAACTTATTTGTAACAATCAAGACAATACCAGCCTCTTCTAAATCGCCAACTTTCATCAACAATAATTCTTCCAATCCGTCATGGAGAGAAAATATCAAAGCAACTTTTATAAAAAGGGTGGATTAATCATCAGCTGCAATAATAAATATTCAGATATATGATCACTTTTCTTCACCGCACTTTGTAGTCGATTCCATGTTTGGCTACATAGTCTACAATACGTTTTCTACCATCAGGCTGAAGGAGTTCGTAGCTTGGTTTCTTTGCTATTTCTCACTTCGGTAATAATAAGGCTATTATCTAAACTGCGAAATATTTTGCTTATTTCCTACATAGCTAATGGCATTTCTTTCCATTCTATAAAGCTGTAAAATGACAAATTATATTTTTCGTTATAGTGATGAAAAATATCAGTTCAAAATATAAGTGTCAAGCATCACGCATATCGTTTAAAAAATAAGATGTATATTTTTTAAATTAATAATAAATTATCTACTGATTCCATACAAATTATTATTGTTTAATTTAACTTTGATGCAAATTGTGCTGCAGCTTTGTAGAGGTATCCAGTTCAGTATTCGTATCCGTACCGTTGTATACCGCTTTTTGTTATTTTCGTATTGTTCTAAAGTTTTACACACAATAGTTATTTTTGTCACAAGTACTTAAATATAGTTTTTCTCTCTATCAATCAAGACAACACCAGAATCTTCGATATCGTCAACGTTCAGCAACCATAATTCATCACTTCGAATCCATCATGGAGAGAAAATATCAACGCAGCTTTTATAAAAAGGGAGGATTAATCATGAACAGCAAAAAATAAATTTGTGACCACTTTTCTTCAATTATAAAACAATAATTTTTGTATCCTCTTTATAAAAGTATTTCTTCCAAACGTGGACGGTTCTATCAGAGTTGACATTTAATAAAACGAAATCTTTAGGCAACATTTTTATTGCGAAACAAACAATAATAAGAATAACAATAATATAATACAACAATATACCAGACAGGTAGGATCATGTCATAGGTCAAGTCCAGACAAAACTACTTAATACTGATTAATATCCAAGACCGCCTCCACTGCCACTGAGAGCACCAATCCCACCATCAGCAGACTTGCCCTCGTACCTCACTTTGTAGTCGATTCCATGTTTGGCGGCTACATAGTCTACAATACGTTTTCTACCATCAGGCTGAACGAGTTCGTAGCGACCCTTGGTTTCTTTGCAGTTTCTCACTTCGGTAATAATAAGTCTTATCTCAGTGATATTGTAAATATCTAAACTGCGAAATATTTTGCTTATTTCCTACATAGCTAATTACATTTCTTTCCGTTCTATAAATATGTCAAATGACAAATTATTTTCTTCGTTATAGTGATGAAAAATGTCAAAGAAAAGTTCAAAATATAAGTGTCAAGCAAGTACTGGTATCGCTCAAGAAATAAGATGTATATATTTTTAAATCAATAGTAAATTAGCTACTGATTCAATATAAATTATTAGTTTAATTTAACTTTGTTGCAAATTGTGCTGCAACTTTGTAGAGGTATCCAGTTAAGTATCCGTATCCGTTCCGTTGTATACCGCTTACTGTTATTTTCGTATGATTATAAAGTTGTACACACAATAGTTATTTTTGTTATAAGTACCTAAAATATAATTTTTCTCTGTAACAATCAAGACAATACCAGCATCCTCGACAGCGCCAACTTTCATCAACCATAATTCATCACTTCGAATCCATCATGGAGAGAAAATATCAATGCAACTTTTATAAAAAGGGAGGATTAATCATTAGTTGCGATAATAAATATTCGCATATTATCACTTTTCTTCACTTATAAAACAATATACTCTTATTTTCATATCCTCTTTGCAAAAGTATTCCTTCTATGAGAGTTGACATTTAATGAAACGAAATCTTTAGTCAACATTTTTATTGCGAAACAAACAATAATAAGAATAACAATAATATAATACAACAACAATATACAAGACAGGTAGGATCATGTCATGGGTCAAGTCCAGTCCAGTAATAGAATATACCAAACTACTTAATACCGCTTAATATCCAAGACCGCCTCCACTGCCACTGAGAGCACCAATGCCACCATAAGCAGACTTGCCTTCGTACCTCACTTTGTAGTCGACACCATGTTTGCCGGCTACATACTCTACAATACGTTTTCTGCCATCAGGCTGAAGAAGTTCGTAGCGACCCTTGGTTTCTTTGCCCTCTCTCACTTCGTATTGGCTCTTGATATCATGATGCTTCAGGTCGTGGACTGCGTAGTCGTATTGATAATGAGGCGGTGCCTTTATTTGGAACTTATTAGTAACATATACAATTCAAAGAATAATTTCAAAACATGCAATTAATTGTTAGTACCTATGCAATAATTAATACTTTATTTATTTGCAATGATTTTAGAATCATTGGATGCGAAAAGATTTGTATGATTTTTAGATGTATGAAAATCGACTTAATTAGTTTATCTATTTTCTTAGCACATCTTCATTTGTTTTTGAATTAGATGGTATTAAAATTATTAGGTAATCAAGTTCATCTTACTTTTCCAAATTCCAAATATATTTATTTAATACTCACACTATAGTCAATGTATTCTTCTAAATGATGCTGGCCTCCTCCTAGTCCTCCAAAGCTTAGGCCTCCATATCCTTGGCCATATGCAGCTGCTACTGTAGCTACTAGAAGAGCAAGGACCTGAAACATTGCATAAGTTTTAGCTCTACCAATCAACATCGCAATTCCGAATCGCTTCGCGACCTCGAAAATATGTTTTGGGAGGTGTTTTTTCATAAGAATTCAGCGTCTGTTTCTATATGTTCAAGAGCACTCATTCTCCGACTATAATATTTCTTTCTCCGAGTTCCAGAGGGCCACGGAGCTATTTTGATGTTTATCTGCAACAATGATATGTTGCGGTGTCGGACTCGACAATCGCCCACTCTTTTATTCAGATACAAAAATTTTCCTTTGATTTGACGCATAATCTTTCAATTAAAATGAAAAAAAATATTGAGATTTGTAGTAGAAAATCGTAACCGCGTAAGAACGACAGGATTTTTACCACTGTTGTAATAACTTTCAAAAAATGACGATGTACTAGGGACTAGTATATTTCTTTAAAAAATTTGTAAGAAGATATTATGTTAAAGGGTAACGGGAACTCTCTTTTGATAAATGTTTTGCAATATATCTTTAAACTTTTATATCTATAAAACATGATCAAACGTATAAAATTTTATATTAAAGAGCGAATATTTTTTGTTTCACTTACTATTCCACAGTTCATGATTAGGGTCTTGTCTACGTATGTGTTGTTGTTTGACAATTTTGTTGACTGATTATATCCACCTGGATTTAGCTCTATTTATACTAGTCGAATATAGAAATTTGTATGAAAGGGTAATTTTTCTGATACCTGTTTAATTTTTTTGTATATAGCTGTCTGTACTTATATACCTATGCAGTATGCAGTATGGTAATCACAATTAAATTTGTTATATCTATTATTCATACATGTAAATGTGTTAATAACTTTCTACTTTACCTTGTTCTTGTATCGGGTTAATTAACTGATTAAATAATATATTTGTTTCATATAGCACTGTATCTATTTATTCATAGTAGGTATATTAAATGTCGAGATTATGTTCATTATCTTACATAAATCATTATCCTAGAGTAGCAAGCTATATTTGCTTGGGCCATTTTTTTATAAGACATTCGATAAAACATGAAGAGAATATCTGTGATAATTTGAAGTAATTTATTTTTAGATATTATGTAACAGATCACTCTCCAATAGTATATAACAGATCATACTCTAATAGTTTTTTCCTTTAAAATTGAAAATCTTCAACAAAATGAATAAAAATTGCAATTTTTTTATTGATTATACTAAATTAAGTTGTAATGTGTTAATTGAAAAATGGGACAGTGTTTATTATGAACAAAATATACATCATATGGTATCTAAATTTTATGAAACATTGCAATCTCATATAAGAAATAATAAAAACATTGTATATGCAAAAAGAGAAAAAATATCTAAGATGGAATGGGTCACAAGAGAAATTGTATCCTCAATTATTGAAAAAAATAGTCTATATAAACTGTGTCTCAGGTATCCAAATAATTTAAACATAAAAGAACAGTATCGACATTAAACAAGTTCCTTAAATAAATAATTTAAAAAAATATGTTACTATAATCGATTAATTGATAAACATCAAAATAGCTCCTAGGTCCTCTGGAACTCGGAGAAGGAAATATTATAGTCGGAGAACGAGTGCGATGAATTCAAGACATGGTATGCATCTCTTGGAACATACAGAAACAGACGGTGAATTCTTATATAAAAAAACTTCCCAAAACATATTTTCGAGCTCGCGAAGTGGTTCGGAATTGCGAAGTTTGAAAATTTTCCTGATTTTTTTAGGAATTTGTCACAAAAATTGTTCATTTATGTTTAACACGTCGTATCTCAGTTAAATCTTGTCGTATCTGTCTGAGATTTCGGCAGTATACCTATATGTAAACTATGGTGAATACTACTGTAGAGTTAGATTTTTTCTAAAACACCTAGAATTGCAAACGATTTACCATACACCGGAGGTAGCTAGAGTTTATGTTATCAGGCAACTGTTCTGTCAAAAAATATTATTACAATAAAAAATATTTTGAAAAATAGACCTTTGCACATACGATACCTAATAGTACCTAATATTGTCCAAATAATTAAATAGCAATTTCTATCTTTGTTACAGAAACCTAGTAAGTCTGACGACTTGAAGTCGGACGAAGAGTTTCTCACTGCTTCGGATTGTACGCTGCAACACTCTCGCTCTTCTTCTTATAACACTGCCTCCGAATGCGAGCACCGGTACTCACCTTGGTGGGAATATGGGAAAGAGGATATGCGCGAGAACATCTCCAAAGAAAAGATGGTGTTAGCTGTGGGTTGTCCAGAACTCCCGTTAGCTCAGGACGTCTTAAAGCCGTCACCAGAAGTACCTCCTGGAAAAATTGTGCATGAAGTTACAGAAACCACCCACATTAAAGTTCAACAAATGCACACTTTGGGGGTTTCCTCTTTTGTTTTAACCTCTGAGACCGTGAGAGACAGGAATAATGAAGCAACTACCAGTAGAGAGGAAGTTATAAAGATTACAAGTGAAGATGGGAAAGAAGTTATTATTCCGGTAGGACTTGACGGAGTCATTGACGAGGAAGATCTTAAGAGAAGGATGAAAGAGGTAGGTCAGTTTGAGGATAAAGCATGGAGAAATTACCACAAACTTACTAAACAAGCCATTAAAGGTTTCATATAGAACATTTTTATAGTTGAAATTATAAAAGAATATATTTATTATCTATATATTTTTTTTTAGTAAATATGTAAAATAAGTTTTCATATTATATATTTTATTGCCTTTAATTAGCTTAGTTGTAAATAAATCTTATACAGCGTTCAGTTAGAGAATTAGTGATTTTTATTCTTTGTTCGTATATATACAGGCTGATCCACATTAAGTGCACATCATTGCTATGTTATTATTACAGATCCAAAATCATCTAAAGCTAACTAGTAGCATTTTTAACGCTGATAATATAAAGACGTAAAAAAACAGTTGAGCAACACATTTTTGAGTTTGATAAAAAAATGCGTTGTATCTTCTATATTATACTTTTTTTTTATAGAATTTGAGAATTAGAATATAAAAGGTGATAATGACATGTTTCGTAACATTGAAGAAAAAATTATTTTAGGAACATAAAGAAAGTTGTTGTTTATTAATAAACACTAAAATTTATTTCATAATTTTATACATAAAATTATAATTATCTAATTCAGCCTTTTTTAGAAGCTTAGAAAGACTACCTCGTTCTTCAATATATTTCCGGGCTCGTTTCTAACAACTTTGAATTGTTCTTAATATGGTCAGCCATCCATTTGGTTCACCTTTTCCCTAACTCCGTCTTTAATGGACTCAATATTATCATAGTTTTACTTGTAAAAAAATATTTTTTAAGTGGCACAAGAAAAAATCATGTGTAGTCAGATCATTTATTAGCTGATGATAATCAGATCAGAAGATCAACCTAGCCATCTGTCATTAAAAATTGTACTCAGAAGATGATATCTCCTTCCGTAGTTATGAGCAAGTGCTCCATATTGCTGAAAATATAAATTCCTCATAAGATAAAGTTTATTTAAGAAAGTGTCCATAATTACACTCAAAACCTCTAAGTATCTTTCACCAGATACCGAGCCCTCATAAAAGAAAGGTACAATAATTCTTCGTGCAACTAAACTATACCAAAAATTGAAACTGAAAAAAACTTGAGGTCCTCTGGAGAGAACTTGCAGAGGATTTTCTCTTGGCCAATGGCAATATTTTTTATTAAACAATCCGGATTTTAAAAATGTTTGAAACAGAGTTAGCAATGGGACGCACTTAATTTAAATCAGCCTATGTAGCTTTTCGAAAGAAATAATTGATATATTATTTAAAATAAGGTATTCATATTTTATGTTTGTTTGACAGTAAAGTGTGACTTCATTTTGTGCCACTATTTAAATTGTACCTCCTTCAATAAAGCAAATGAATGTTTTTAGAAATCCTATTCAAAAATTTTATTTTATTAATTAAGTAGAATTTGAGATTTTATAACTGTAAAACATATCACAAAAATAAGCTGATGGCTTGGTCTTATACCATGATCCAGCATAGAGAATGTAAAAATGTGCACAAACCTTTGCATTATTTAAAGCTACCATATTGTTCATGTTTACCTAACTTGCCTTGCCCTAACTCGTATAATAATCATTATTATAATGAGCTTAATTTTTAGTGTACGCTAACCCGTGTTCTGCTTTCCTGTAGAAAGCTCAGAGTGCACGTGCATATATTTACTAATTATATAATTTGTTAATTATGATACGATTGGTGATAAAAGTTGTCATAAATTTTACTCTAATTTACTGAAAGTTTGCTATATATAACTGCATTAACGTATGTAATACCATTAGTAATTTGTAATCTATAACGCGACATAGAAATACGACAATTTTTGTCACTCGTATTAGTTTTGTAAATTGGTTTTCAAGATTGTTTGTTTTTATTAATATTAATATAATATATGTTTGAATTGTTGTACTTTTTTCTGAATTACCTGTTTAACATTTGTGTTGAAATTAAACTAATGAAAGTAAGTGCGTGTAAGTATTGAAAACACATGTTTGCAAATGCAAATTATGTAATATGTAGTTGTAAGCCAAATCTTAAATATACGCGATTTATTAAAATAGACCATGCCACTATTTTAAAGTATTACTGCTTTGATATTATACATGGGTAAGTAATTATGAGTCTGACTATTAACTGCATCGCTTCATAAACACATGTCTATCGATTGGCAGTACCAATTGTCACATATTTTTTATTAATAATTAGTATCCAGATATTTCGTTGCCATATTTTAACTGGCTCTCAGGTAAGATTTTACGTTACTGTCTATATGTTATTTATGAAATTTTTTATGATACTTATCAATTTATCACTTACACTGTTCAATGGTATCCTCCAAATATCGAAAGAAAATGTGGAACATTAAGCTTATATTAAACAGAAGCGAAATAAGTCCGAAAGCAATAGTCAAGTGTTGGTGTAAAATATGAAATAAAAATATTAATTATATTATATTTATTTTTGTACGAAGTAGCTTTTTTTGTTGACTTACCTAGTTTGTTTCCTAAACGGTAAGTAACAATTACCGTTTTAGAACGGTAAGTAAATAATTGTTAAAATTGACATTTTTTAACATCGAATTGATTTAGAACGAATTTTCTAGAATTCAGTTCAAAGTTTAATTGAATTATGTTGATTCAATGGACTCTGGGCACTTTTGAAGGTGGATTTGAACACATTTACGCTTTTTAATAAAAGGATTCCTTCTAATTTTAATACTTCTCTATTGACAGCTCAAATATTGACAGCTCAAATTGTCACATATTTTTTATTAATAATTAGTAACCAGATATTTCGTTGCCATATTTTAACTGACTCTCAGGTAAGATTTTACGTTACTGTCTATATGTTATTTATGAATTTTTTTATGATACTTATCAATTTATCACTTACACTGTTCAATGATATCCTCCAAATATCGAAAGAAAATGTGGAACATTAAGCTTATATTAAACAGAAGCGAAATAAGTCCAAAAGCAATAGTCAAGTGATGGTGTAAAATATGAAATAAAAATATTAATTATATTATATTTATTTTTGTACGAAGTAGCTTTTGTTGACTTACCGAGTTTGTTTCCTGAACGGTAAGTAACAATTACCGTTTTAGAACGGTAAGTAAATAATTGTTAAAATTGACATTTTTAACATCGCATTGATTTAGAACGAATTTTCTAGAACTCAGTTCAAAGTTTAATTGAATTATGTTGATTCAATGGACTCTGGGCACTTTTGAAGGTGGATTTGAACACATTTACGCTTTTTAATAAAAGGATTCCTTCTAATTTTAATACTTCTCTATTGACAGCTCAAATACAACTTATTTCACATACTTTACAAGACATAAAGCCGGGTTTAAACAACCACGCAGAGATCATAGATGATTACAGATATCGGAAGTCGATTATGTCATCGTTATAACTTGTGTATCGAAAATGGTGGTTATATATTCAAACACTATTTATTTTTAGTTTGATGCAGTATTATTTCTAATAAAATGTTCCTTAACTGCTTGAATTTAGTAAGTAACTCGTCCTGTTGTAATTGAGATTATTTTTAGAAATTTCTAGTTTATATTCACACCGTGAAATTTCGGGACACTAGTTTATTAATAAATAATGTTTCTTTAAGTGTCCTCTATCATTCCTGAAAATTAGAAATAGTTATTCTGGGATACCCTCTGTATATGAGAATATTATATACTGCAGCGCAATCAATCACTAAATGCTAGAAACGAGTATTAATTTATTTGTGCACCTCTTTTTTAGTAAACCTATTAAAACACACTATTTTCATTACTCCTGGTATAAAGCGAAAAATATCGTTTTCAAAAAAAAGAAGTGTAGTGACATTCTCAAGAAATACACCTACAATACAAAAAAAATCATTTACATCGGACTCCAGGTTACGAAAAAAATATCAACAAAATTTCCATAAATTTATAATGCGTAATCTTGAACAGGAGTTCATATTTAAGTATATAATATTAAAGGTAAATTTTATTTTTAAACCATATTTTTTACAATGTACAGTACCACATATAAACATATATGAGTGCTGATAATTGATTTTGATAATTTTTACTTTTCACGTTTCAGTTACGAAAAGTAAAATATTACGCAACTGGTTTTGTAAAGTTCATTTCATAGTAGGTTATTCAGACCTGATAAGCTATGAAATTGACGAGCTGTCACACCGTTACAACCTACTGGATTGTTTTTAAATGTATAAAATTCAGAGTTTTCTTCTCATAAAATACAAAATTGGTGAAACTTAAAAAAATCTTGTATGAAACACGTTGGAAACACTATCTATTTTGTGGAACTCTAGCTATTGTTATATAACAGGTATGGTAATGGAATGCAGGAAAATATTCCTATTAATTATTCACACTTTATTTTATTGAAAGACCGGCATTTTTATATTAGAAGGAATAATAAACAATATAAACATCTAGTGACAGCAAACGAATTTATAAATAATATCAATACATACTGATATTCGTAAAGTAGAATAAATTCCTTTTGCACCCACGTACTTACGTCATATGAGAAATTACCTAAATAATGTATTTTTAACTTATGTTTTGGATTAGAAGTGTTTGTGAATACATTTTAAAATTATAATTAGTTATAAGATATTTCAACGGATATACAAAGTAGCCAATTTTATAGACTGGTTATTAGAAATATCAGCTACTTGTTATTAAAGAAAGTAAAATATGGCTACCACCGTGAAAAAAAAGATTATTTAATTCATCGATAAACACATTTATTTTATCTAATCATATTATTTATGTAATAAACTTTAATTTAATAAACATCGAAATAATAATATACTATTTTATAAAAGTCTTTGCGGTTACAGTTTCTTTTCCATACTCGCAATTTTTGGACCATACTTTACTTAATGGTGGAGTTGCCGGTCACTCAAGAAGCTTAAACCAAACCGACGCGGCGACTAAAAATATAATTATTGTAACGTGATAATAATTATATAGCCGCAAATTACCATAGATACACAAGGTGAAGGTTAAACTGACTAACACAATTATTATCAGTTCATTCAGTTGTAGGCCAAATTTGATAGTAACAAAGTGAAAATTATATTTTACATGACAGCCTATATTATGATTGAAAAAGTATCTAACTTAACAATATCTAGGCGAAACGTCGACGCATTTGATATGTCTACTTTCTATGACCTTGTATACCACTTATATGTTGTACTGTACATCGGTAGAAAATATAAAAATACCAGCATTAAGTAGAGGCGTTGATGGAAGGATATAGATGAAGCCAATTCTTAAAATCGTATGATAAAACTGCAAACAACGGGCGCTATGGTCTTGGTCATGTTTCGCATCAGCGTGTAAACTGATAAATTAGCAGATTTGACTTCAATTGGAAGTCAATTGGTACCCAGAGAACCCAGCCGTAGAAATAAACCAGTCAACTTTTTGACATTTATTCTAGTTACAAGATGCGCTTTGACTAGTAATCAAATGTGACAACTTGATAAAGTTATCAGTACTTATCATAAATTAAGTTGTTTCTCTGGCTCTGTACTATTGTATGCTATGTAAATTGCTATTTTCAATTGTTATAAAATATGTAAAAGATGTTAATCCATAGTAGATCCACAGAATCAACATTATATCTGAGTAAGTTATTTGCTTTTCATATTTATTGCGTATGAACAAGTCTTGAGTTTGTATCAATTCATTACACTGACAAATAATCAATGAAAATACTTACTTGTTGTATATCTAAACATATATATGGAAACGAATAATTTAGAAGTTACACACGCTTTTTCATATTTATTGAGCCTCTTCAGAATGATGTACGATTTATGTAATTTGCTATTAATAACTATTATTCTCATAAATACTTTTATGTAGACACTATATGTTAAAACATTAGTTTTGATGAAACTGACATACATAGAAAACACTACTTACTCTACTATTTATAGTTGTTCTATTTGAACACATTGATAAGGTACCTCTGATTTTTTTACCTATTATATATGATGAAGTGGTAATGACAAATCCAAGTTTTCTACATCGAAGTCCCATGGCATCATGCCTACATCATGGCTAAATATTTGATACACCATAAAATTTTTGGACTTTTTTCAGTTGTTCTCACTTTCTACCATCAAGGACCTGTGTTACGACAAAAGTTACAATGTACCTACACTTTTTAAGTAAAGTAAATTTGCAATAAAATGAAGATAACTTGGTCTCGATAGACGAAATAATTTCTAAGATACAGCTGTTCAAAGATTTGCAAATCCAAAACAGGAATTTTTTCAACGGAAAAATTTCATACCGAAAAAATGCGATTGGTTTTTTTAACAAACTCCCTTCATTTTGAGGCTACAACGTCCATTCAAAAACCATTTTAAAAGTAATTTCAAGAGCTACAACATATATCATATATACATTTAAACATGCCCAAACCTTTCATATTCAAAAGGTAAACAGTTAAAGAGTTCGGGAGGGGTTGTATCCGCACTATAATGCAAATCTAGTAGATATCTCCGTTGATTTTTGTTCTACAGAAATTTGTGAAACTCCAAAATTTTCATTAAGGAATTAACTAGATTTTTGTACCATATCATTTTTACATATCTTTTTTAGTTTTAGTTATTTTAAAAATATATTATTTTTAAGAAATTTTAAAAATACTTTTTTCGTTTTCACCGTATTTTTTTTGAAAATTGCGCGTTCTAACCCAGCCAAACTTTTGTATTATATGAGTAATACTAAGATAAAGTAATTTGTCCAGGGGTCAATATAAATTGTGGTGGGAATGGTTTTCCTTAATTTTTTCTCAAAAATATGAGTGCCCACCGTTTTTGAATCGTAAATTGCTTAGTTATAATACAATCGACGTTTAAATGTCTTTCCAAGCACTACAAAAAACGTTCTATAAGTTTTCCCGAAAAATGCATCGGTTTTCCGTTATTTAAGGCGAATACTTTGACTATACTTACAATTTGTTGCAAAAAAGTCTTATTCAATGAGCCTACATTTTGGACCTAAAGCATTCATTAAAAAATAGTCTCTTTGCTTTTTTATAACCTTCATTCAGATAAAATATTACGAGTTACCCGAGAAGGGGTTGCATCCACCCTCAGCATAAAAGCACACATTATCGCTATGTCATTTTTGCTCCTTGAGCCATCCCCTAAAAACTCACCAAATTTAACGTCAATCGGTCAAGTTTCACAGAATTCGGAGCGTAATACCTTCAACAAATTGACTATTTCACGCATCAAAAATGAAATTAAAGATCTTTTTAATGCCAACAACCTTTCAATATTAATAAAAATTTTCTGTAAAACGTAGCGGGAAAATTATACAGCCCGAAAACTGATTTTCCGACTTTGTTCGTTGTTTATAAACGGAAAATAGGGCAAATCTGGCTGTACGTCTGTGCGTATTTCTAATTTACTAACCCATCCCTATGACTTACAAATACCTGTAACAAATTAATTAAAACAACTTTTTTTATAATGACATATAATATATCATCGGGAATTACTAAAATCGCCAATTTTCGTCGGTCAGAAAACATTTCTGTACAATTTTGTTCCCCACCGAATTTTCAACGCCTTTCAAAATATCTGTCTGTCCGTCCAGATGCCGCGTTTCCTGTTACCACACAATTGATTAAGCGCGTTAACAAAAAATATTCAAACGTAGGTTTTGGCAGAAAACTCATCCTTGGGTAAAGTAATAACCCTATTGTTTTAAACCAAATCCGATGCCAAATGTTCCGAGAGAAGCATCTCAGAAAATACAAAAAAATATATATTAATAACAAATCATAAAGTTCTGAAACTGTCCTACTACATTAAGAAAGCCACACAACATAAGCTATAAGTCATAAAAAAATCCATAAAAAAATAACGAGGCTATTTTTGCCCATTTTGCCCGACAGGAAAAGGTCATGTGTTTGATAGGTACCCTTCTATCATTAAATCAGAATACATGTCAGTAACTTTAGCGCAGGACACATAATTGGATCCACGGTCGAAGGGGCCGGGTTCAAATTTTGTAAATACCGCACAATGTTTTTCAAATTTTATGTTTATTATTATTCTTTTAGAATCTACTTATTTTCTTATTTTCTTATCTAATTTCTTTTCTAATCTACTTATTTTTGACAATATATTTTGAGATGATTTCATATTCCTTTGCGAATTTCAGCTCTAATGTTGCTAGATTTCCTGTATACTTTGCTTTTTATGTTACATCCCCGAATTTATGAAAAGTATCCTATAGAACGTTACACATTTTACAATTTTTTACGAGTTTCTTTCTAAGAACATTTTTTTAGAATAAAAGCTGTCTAACAAATTGACTGATATACCTATATATTTCCTATTGAGCTCTAATTTCTAGTACTAAAATCGGCTATGAGCAAATGGTGGCCTACGAATTCAGCCGGTTGCTTCACACATGTTAACATACATACACATAAACATTACCCAGCACACATTACACAGACATTCTAGCAGAGCAGACACGTTGATGTGGTCATCGTAATGGTGCAGTTGGAACAGGAGGCCGCTGTCGACGACGTACCTACTTGAATCAGTGTGTTTCGCGGCTCCGGAGAGCTGGTTTCGAATGAAAGCGGTCCACCGTGTTACTAGTTGACCGATAAAAATATACACGCAACAGTTGCCAAAAAAAACCGACATCATTATAAAATCTCGTACCTTCATCATCGGAGATATTAAACATCTGTGCGCAAAATAGTTCTTCAATTACTCAAATACTTTCGAATTTGTGAGTTATGTGTTTTATGTGATAGCAAATAGGAGTTATTTAATATGGATACCAAAGCCAATGTGCCAGTCGAAAATGGATCGGAACAAAGGGAACAAATCTCTACTTCCTCTGCAATGTCCAAAACCACGACCATAAGCACCATAGCAGTGCAAAGTGGCAAAACGAGAATCGTCATTGCATTGCTTCATGTATGTTTTATTTTTATTTTTAGATATTGTTAGTGTTTAGTTTTGCCCCGCTGACGGTATCTTATTATAGAGATGACATTTCTATATAGTATATATATATATATATATATATATATATATATATATATATATATATATATATATATATATATATATATATATATATATATATATATATATATATATATATATATATATATATATATATATATATATATATATATATATATATATATATATATATATATATATATATATATATATATATATATATATATATATATTTACAAATTATTTACATCAATATTTCAATGACTTATAGCGAGTTCATTCTTTTCCGATAATGTACGTAAGTATCTATTTTCACAATCTTTAATGGTCCTTATATATTGAAAATGTTTCGATTTTTACCATAAAAAGAAAAACACGATGCAAGATTAACACAAGATGCATTTTATTACTTCAGAAACAAATTGCTTGACACTCGAAACGCATTCTCATGTTACTGTGTTTAACTTAATTAATTTAATCAAACTTTTATCAGAAGATAAAAACATTCATCAGAATATGCACGCATAATTTATAATCTTATCTACGAGCAAAATTTTTTGAATATATGTTATCTATACGATGGACGTACGAGTGAATAATACTATGTATATCACTGCAATCCTTGATATTTATATTTTACATGTGATTCAATAATCTCCTTAATTTGGCAAATCATATCTCATAATACTTAACTTAAGCGGCTGTATTACTTGTAATAATAATCTGTCTAGGCAGGGGCGTACTAGGGGCTACTGCTATACCAGCAGTATCAATGAATACAAGGCCCCCAAACTAGAGGGGCCACAATATACGTAACCAGAATATTGGAAAATGCTATCCACCTTATTAAAATTGAATAATGGTGATTAACGTAGGTTAATCACCATTAATGGTACTTGACTTAAAAATTTCTTCTTTTTCAATAGTGAAATATATGAATGTTAAGTAACGATTTTTCTGAAAAATATAATTACCCCGAAAAAAGTATGCCTTACTGAATGGTCCTCAAGATATAAATGTCGCCATAATAAAAAAATATTCAATAGTAATTAAAGCTTTATATCAACTATATTTAATTTTCACTAAAAAAGACCAATATGACCAATGCTAAAATAAACTCACCTTATAACGCACCTTATAAATTTTCCGAAATTTTGTTGCTTTTTTTTCGTAACCTGGAGCCTATGTCAATGACTTTTTTTGTAACTTTGTAAATCTGGAAATTTGTAACACCCTGTGGGGTATACCAGTAACTCTAACATATCGCAATTGAAAATGTAGCCCCATATATCCTTAACATTTTGTTTTTTTATTCACTTTATTATTTCTATTTTTATAGGAGATACGCCTTTTTTGCACTTCTATGCATTATAAATAATGTAAATTTAAAATGAAACAAGTTTATTCAATAATGACTACAAACAAGGCATCATGTTTTGAGAAACCTAAGAAATGGCTCTGGATCGGATAGCTGCCTGCATTCATCGTGGTAAACTTCTTATTAGCTGTTGAATGCCCTCCTGAGGAATGTTTTCCCATTCCAAAATAACAATGCTTTCAACTCTTATTCCAAAACCAGCCGTGCGACATGAGGGCGAGCATTGTCTTGCATGAAAATAAACCGATTCCCTATAAACGTCGCAAAAGGCATTACATGATATTGATCGATATTTTCCAAGTAAAATTGGTCATTCATTGACCATGGATGAATTGATAGTAACTATGTCGGTTATTATACCAAATTCCTTCCCAAAACATTCTAGACCCACCACCAAACGGTTCCATCCACACAATGTTACAGGTAGCAAATATTTCCAGGTCTTCGCCATACCCTTTCACGACCATCTGAAGCTTACCCTGGTCTCATGGTAAAACAAAACTTGTTTCCAGTCGTGGAGCCAGTCCAGTCCACTTTGCATGAATTCTAGCAAATCTTAATCGGGCTACTCTATGTGCTACGGTAAGCGGTCTAACTGCAGGACTCCTACTAAAAAATCCTCCTTCCTTTAAACGTCTTCTGACAGTCAGCGCAGGAATCACAACATTTCTTACATTTTGAAGTTCATTACTAAGCTCCTTACTTGTGCTTTTGTTATTCCTTAAACCAATTTCTTTCCTCCCTGACGTTGTCTTCTAGGGTGTGATCTTGTTTCCCTGTGTCTTCTAATCATACGACTAATTTTGGAATGGCTAACATATAATAAATTGGCCACATAACTCAAACCTCGTCCTTTTTCTACCAAAGTGAATGCTCTTACACGGCCATCATTCCTTAAATTGCGCGGTCGAATCATGTTTCTAAAGTTTAAGGGTTTTAACTTTACTTATCTTTCGATACTAACAAAAACTTCTGACTTTTCATTACCAGAAAAGGTTTTGCAATCAATCATGACATAAGCCATCTATGATTTTTTATAATATTGCAGTAAATGTGAACGGTTCAAAACGGTTCAACGGTTCAAAAATTTTCTCGATGCTGAAATTTTCACCTTAGTTTTGGTACCGCACCTCTTTTAAACAATATGACAAATTATGTATCAGTAAAATAATTTTTTTGCATATACCTACCGTTAAAATCTACAATGATTAAATATAAAAAATAAAAAAATGGCGTCACAATCTCAAGTTAAACACAAATAATAATTTTCGGGATTACAAAGTTGCTTCCTCTCCGCAGTCTTGACAATTCAATAAATTTTCAGCAAATATGTACCATTACGATCTTAATTAAAGCGCATGCGGGCCTCCAGAATCAAAAGTTACCATCTCTCGGTAGACTCTTGTAAACAAGCGCATGTTTTTTGCAATGCGATATATGATTTTTATAGTGCAAATTTGATTTAATAGTGAACATGATGTCTTATCGAGAATTTATATTTTTCATGAGAACAATTTGGTTAAAATACCGATCAGAACTTGGCGTGCTAATTTTGTATTTAATACTGTGATTTAAAAAAAATACAAGGCAGTTCGTGTTTTTTTTTAGTATCATTTAGTATTTTTTAATCCGAAATCTGTATTAATTTTTAATTACAACCCATAAAAAAAACACCGTAGAACTTCTATGGGACAAGAACGGTGATCGGACATATATCAATATTTTTCATAGAGAAAGAAGAACTTAATAAACTAAAATCTTCTTTAGCTATGGACGATTTAATGTGTTAAAAATATTTGTAAAACTTTTTTTTTAGAATGTTTTTTAGTTAAACTTTTTATTTATTGTTTCTGTTATTTTCAAATATTCAATTTTATATTTTGTTCATGCGAGTAATTTTGTTTATTTTCCGAAAAGGGGACCTCTAAAAAATTTGGATACAGGGACCTCTTAGAGCTAGCTACGCCACTGTGTCTAGGTATTATACATACTTACAAATAAAAATTGCAAATAATTTTGTCAGCGACTATTTACAAAGTACATCGTATCTACATGTAACGATTAACTGATTCCACAAACTCGTGCAGTAAATTATTATCTAAAAATAAAATTTTAAATGTTGACTCGTTGCTCAGAAACTTGAATGATGACTATCTTATGTCATACTCTGGTAGTCACCTTGTTGCTGTAAGAAAAGTTGACATATTTTTTAAATACAGGTTCATAATAACGCTCAATTATATTGTAGGTATTTATAAATAAATAATGATTCATTTGTGACCTATGGCGGTTGAGTGAATATACATAATATATGAATAAATACGTAATAATATTGAAAACATTGGTCTACTATAAGTATGTATTATGTTTGTAAATAATAGATAATGTTGAATTAGTACATTACTGTCTATTTGAGAATTATAAAAATAATAAATCTCTGGCCGTGTCATCGACCAGAGTATCAATATTGGGGGAACGTTGGCCTTCTATGGCCAATTTGAGGGAAATGCCCCTGGGCCACATCATCACCATTTGTACAACATTTGGCTGGTCGGCTGGCCTAGGGAGACATTTCCCTCACGGAGGAAGCACAAGGGGCCCAATGGGGCCTAAGTGCAGCAGATCTCTGATCCGCACTCCGGACAAATTCCAGATTCCAGAAATAATAAATCTCTATTTGCTTCAGTTTCAAAAAAATAGTAGTATACAGATTTTAACTTTACATAGTTATTTTTTTATTTGAATTTTTATATGGAACAGCACCAAAAACTTTTACCGATAGGTTCTTCAGAGGTAAAGTTATTAGGCTTCAAAATATGTCACTACAGAATCCCTTATAATAAGTAAAAATAATAATAAAGGTCGCAGATTTGTAGTTGTTAGTAATGTTTATCATATTTGTAATAATCAGCAATATTAACAATTGGTATCAGTACTCAATGTATAACTCATATTTATTCTCATGTTTATTTGATAAAATATATTGTGCTTTTATCTGTTTGACAACAATTTTCTTGGAAAACCTTTATGGTTTTAAAATTATCTTTTCTATTTTTTAGTTGCAATTGCAAGGTCTTCAATATAATGATTAGTACACGGTACAGAATAGTAAAGACCAATTCAAGAAACTCAGTTGCCATTTTCTAAACTGGATACGGCTGGAACCTTTGATGTAATGATAACACTCGAAGTAGTTTCCACAAACACCAAAACACTTTTACTATGCTCGACGCGCGTTTCGCCAACCAAGTTGGCATCATCCGGAGACGATTAAAACTAACCTTAAACTAAAAAATCTACCCTATTTATACTAACTTCATGGTGACGTAATTAGGCTATACGGTATAGGTCCCTTGTCACTATTCATACCATTTTTACATTTCATAATTTCTATGCTCTCAAATGCATCCAACTGTTTATTATTGGTCACATTTCTAACTAATCTTAAATTACTAATATCTATTCCATGATCGTTGTCAAAAGCATGTTGTGCAACACTAGATATCTGTTCTTCCATATTTTAGATGAGCCATATGCTCTTTAAACACTGTGTTAATTGAGCATCTGGTTTGTCCAACATATTTTCGATCACAGTCATTACAACTAATTACGTAAATCCCAGACCTTTCATTTGGAACAATTTTATCCTTTGGATTGTCTAGGTGTTCTAATTTACTACTCGACGAATGAATTGCTGTTATACCCACGTTTTTGAAGACCTTACTCAAACCACGAGTAAAACGGAGTTCGTACGGGATGGATACATATTTTGAGGTCTCTATATCATTTTGAAAGGTCGTAGAATTACGAAGCGTGTCCTTAAATTTACGCTTCCTAATTATTTTTTCAGCTATATCTCTAGGATAACCATTACTCACAGCTATATACTTAATTATACTTTTTCTTTTTCAAACCTCTCATTACTGAGAGGGAAGTTTAGTAAATGATGGATAAGAAAATTAAAACTCGCCATTTTGTGTTGATAGTATTGGTGAGAGTCATTAGAGATATATCTGACCGTACTGGTATCTTTCCTATATATATCAAATTGTAACCTATTGTCACTATTTTTAATTACTAATATATCTAATAATGGAGTTTTGCATTATTTTCTAGTTCATATGTAAACTTTACAGCAGTGTAAAGTTTCTACCAGTACAGTCAGATTAATGAAACTACTTCGAGTATTTTCTAAACTGTCAATGTTGTAAATTTTCTAATCTGCTGTCTTCAAGGGGAAAAGTATCTCACGCCCCTAAAATATTTCCATCTACTAATTCAGTATTTCAGGAAATTATTACTTGTAATACCACTGCATGTCAAATTTTATCCGGAATTTTTTTACAGCTCACGAATATTTTGAAAATTAACGTTTTTAATTAGGTTAAATTGGGTAAATAACGTTTTTTGTTGAAGATTTCAATTTCCAAATATACAAGGTGCTTTAGAAAGAGATGCAATATCCATTATTTTGTAAGTTTAACTGTAAACTTTTGGATAACGGGTTTTGATTAATTTATTTTTGTGTCACATTATGCATCTGTGCTAACTTCTCCCGAAACGGTTTTGGAACCATTTGTGCACATCATTTAAACATTTATTTCTCCAATTTTATTTAAGTATAAAGACATAACTGCAATAACAAAATAATGAGAAAAAGTTGCACTCGCAATGCAGTGAATAATATGTTCCTGTGGCTTATATATGCCTCCACATATATAAGTGGTAACAATTCCCTGAGCTCTTATCGAGTAGCAGGCCGTGGATGCTGGCCATCCAGCCGTCTCTGGAAAAGTCCTACATATGTTCTATGGGATTAAGATCCGGAGAGAGAGAAAGATGATTTATTTCTTCGTCGCCAAACATATTTAAAACCACTTGCGCCCTATGCGGTTTTGCATTGTCGTCCAGCCATATAAAATTATGCCATCCAACTGCATTGGCACGATTCAACAGGGGTCAAAAATTATCTACTCGTTATATCGCTGGTCAGCGAGATTCATCTTTAAATATCAGGCATTAATTGTAGGTCTATTTATTTTTGGTTAATCGTGCTTAGTAGTAAAATAATCCATCAGACGTTAGAAGTACCTAATCCATTATTATAGGATATAATATCCCGGCTATAAAAACTTAGCTCGCAAGTTAATAATGTAGTCTACCTTGACTTAAAATGAGGTAATTAAATATGTTTTGGTCATAAGATGAAAATAAATATCAAATCACCGTACTAATATAAGGCGAGAGAACGAGAAAGGTATACACCTATACCTTTCTATGCTTACATGGTCATATTTATGGCCTATTAATTTCCCGCCCTGACTTATAATACTCAGGATAATTAATTACTCTACTGTTATTACAAATTATTTCTAATTATAATTCTCGACATACAAATACTGTACATCTCAAATTTAAAATTACAATATATATTTTATTCAGTAAGGCATGAGCAAAGACACATGTCACACGCATATATACCGGATGTGGCGAGCATTATCATCCTACCTGTCCGCCACACATTTGTACAGATTACGGATATTGATTAGTAATGCAAGCCCATTGTCAACAGATTCGAATTCATCTGGTATTTAAGTACCGTGTTTACGGCGCCTTTAGCGAATAGTTTTAGTTTTATTGGTACCACAAATTTTATTTGAGGGACGATTTCTAATATATATTATGGATTAATTACAGTTGATTCACATACTGAATGTTTCTGATGTGGTAATTGTGTGGCAATGTGAAATATGACAATATTAAATAATATTAGGTCATAATAAATCAGTCAGAAGTTGGTTCTTAAATTCACATTTTTATATACTATATATGGTCCGGCGTATGGCTCTAAGAATAATGCACAAGAGGTTAAAAACGATTTCTGTTCGGTCCTGTCAGTAGGTACATCATATTTAGAACGGGAGCCCATCTGATCGGATCAGTCATTTTTTTTTACTGTTATGGTAGATGCCACGCCTTTTCAAGGGTGGAAATGTTTTCACTCAAAATAACCACGGAAATGGATACAGGGATAAATTTTAAGAAAAAAAACTATAAAGTTTTTTCGATATACCGATATTTTTCATGTCATTCGCGAATGAAAATGTTAAAAGTGCATGTGCTTGGACTCTGTTTCGTGAATAACTCGAAATCTTTTATCAAAACACGTTTTATAAAAAAAAGTTGAAATGATCAAAATTTAAGCTTATAAATAAACAAAGAGACCGTTTTTAATAAATGCGCTAGGTACAAAATAAAGGGAGTTATGACTCATTGAAGAAAAGTTTTTTTGAAACAACGTTAAATACGTTAAATAACGAAATACTGATGCATTTTTCGGGAAAAACTAATAGAATTTTTTTGTAGTACTTAGAAAGACGTTTAAAATGAACACTGTTGTTTTAATATTGCGTTATAACTAAGAGAAAAATTATGTAAAAACAGTGGGCCGCTCAAATTTTTGAGAAAAAAATTAAAGTTGAACCCCTAGCCATACCCACCAGAATAGATATTGACCATTTCCCCTTTATAAGTGACTTGATTTTAGTATTACTCATATAATCCTAAAGTTTCGCCGGGTTATAATGCGTACTTTTCGAAAAAAATGTAATGAAAACGGAAAACGTATTTTTTAAATTTCTTAAAAAATACTTCTTTTTCGAAATAAATGTAAAACTAAAAAAGATACGTAAAATATTAGGTTTAAAAATTAGAAGGTAGGTTTTTTTCTAAGCAAAAATTTGGAATGTTTTACTACATAAATATGTAGGATAAAAATTAACGGAGATTAATTATTGCAAGTTTGCATTATAGTGGGCGGCCACCCCTCCCGGGCCTCTTATCCCGTTATCTTTTTAATATGAAGGGTTTGCCATTATTGAAATATATATATGATCTTGTAGTTCTTGAAATTACCTGTAAAACGGTTGTTGAATGGACGTCGTTACTTCAATATTAAGGGAGTTATGGTAAAAAATCAATCGTATTTTTTCGGATCATAAAAATTTTTCCATTCCACATAATTTTGGAGTTTTATAATTGATCATATTATGTGCATGTATCGTGTATACGAGAATACATAGAGAAATGTCAATTGTTTGCAATATTTTGTTTTATTTTTTTTATTCATTAAGGCATAGGGGTGAATTTTAAGGGTTGAATTTGGAATACATCGTAAATTACGTTTGAGAACATGAAAGGAGTTGTATTCTGCATAATTAAATAAGATGTGAATCCAGAAAATGCTTGAACCTGCATCTTTTCTATTTATTTCACGAAGGGGTTGTTTTGACCCCTTAAAACAAAAAGCACATGTAGGGCATAAGTCACTTTTGAAGTAATTTTGATTTTGATGAAAAATATGAGGTACGAATTTTATTTTTTTAAATTTTCAAAAATTTTGTTTTGTCAAAAAGTATAAAAAAATTTCGTATATCAAAATTTACGCACCGTTTTCGACATATAAGCGAAAAACCCAAAAGATGACGGATCTCCAAACTTTATCTAAACGGCTGCACTGATTTTTATGATCATTAAGTTGATTCGAGAATAGTTCTCAGGTTCACAATTTTAATTAATTTAAAAATCTATAAATTAGGGTTGTGACCGGTGCAATCGCCATGTTTTCTAGTATATCTGGTGAGTTCGGCGGTATATCTTCGGAATCCAATGTCCAATGCAAATAAAACTAAAACGAGGACCACTTGAAAGTTGATTTATAAATGACAGTTAATAAACATACATACTGAGGTAACAAACATACAAAAAAAAAAGAGTTGACAAATTGAAAATTGAGAACCTCCTTATTTTTGAAGTCGGTTAAAAACACGTCGCAGTTGTTACACCATCTAATGAATAAAACTAAATTCCTTTGAAAAAACAATAAAACATTCACATTCTTGAATAAGGCCATCATACAAAATATCATACAAAATAAATCATTAAAATCAAACTTTTGGTTATTTTTTGGTGGTGTGTTAATTTCTTGGAATAGTGTATATTATTATTATATATTATATATTACTATTATAGATGGCCTCCAGATATATAATAATAAATGCATAATTCTAATCCAAAAACGTATCTAAGAAATCATACAGGTAATAGCAACTGTCGTTCGCAAGGTAATCCTTCTATTAAAATTTTATACGTTTAATTTTATGATTTCCTCTAACCGTTTCTGAATATTTATCAATATGTTGACTGAAAAGGTTGTTCACTATAATATTATATAAATAACACCTACAGAAATTACAATGAATATTTTGATTAACATTTACCTCCATTTAACGGAATACTAGAAGATATTAGAAGTCACGATGTCCTCTTTAAATTTTCGTGGGATATTATTTACAAAAGATTTCGCCAATATACGTGCAGCGTTATATTATCATATGATCTTTATCCAATTGGGGTGTAATAATTCTCTGGTTTTCCAAAGGCACTCATCGTGCGGTGATCATAAAACGTAATATAGAATTATAGATACATAATGACACAATTTCGTCGACGGAACCTAACACAGAGGAGAAACCAAAAATATTTTTGACAAAATAGTTGTAAAAAAATCAGTTTTTACAAATACAGAGTTCTCAAAACTTATTTATTTCTGGCTAGAAATTTGTAGCTCTAAATATATTTTAGTTATAAGTAATAATATATAATATTTCATTATCAAAAACCTGTGTTTAAGTGGATCAACAAAGATGGGTTAGAAGTATCCCATCAACTAATAGTTAGTGTTCACTAAATATTTAGCTCATATTAACAAAAAATTACGTGATTTTAAAAATCTCATCTAAAAATATAGAAGCTATCCAAAGTCGTTATCTAATTCGTTCCTAGATAACAACTATAAAATAAAATGTAAGCAATTCCCGTTCACAAAATTTTCGGTAAAAATGAAATTTTACATTTTTGCAAAGCTTTTAGGCTAAATGGCTATTTCGGTTGTGGTATAATACTTCTTTCAAAATATTCCGAAGATAATGCCGAACGGAGCACATTATCTTTTTTAGTTTAATAATAAAAATCATTTTCATCTTTACCGGAAATACCGAGAAATATCTACTCAAAATTTGGACACAATAAATCTCGTTTGTCAAATAAATCCTCATAACATCCTATAAATTATCAGTGAATCCTTAAAAACCACCATAATCCCATATTAATATCCGTAAATCCCTATAAATCATCATAAATCACAGTATATATAAAAAAATAGACTCTTATTTATCTTATATAATTATTAATATTTACCTACCAACTTAACTAATAATTGAGGACAGATGTGTAATAATAATATTTCGAAAAAAATATTGAGATAGGAACACTACAAGGTAACCAATGCATATAATAAAAATTATACACTGGATTATACATAAAGATATACTCATTACATGTCAACAATTTAACTTTTTATTGATATTAGCGATATAAATATTGATTAATGTTGAAAACGTTCTACTGATTGCTCTTCTTTATTGTTACAGGCCCAAAAAAGATAATGTGTTTCTACATTTGATGTATCTGATTTCCCAGGCCATTTAAAGTCTCTTCTTTTTCATTTGTTTACGGATTAGGCGCAATTAAAATAACCTCCACACCCATACTATCCATGCTAACTTCGACGAAACGTATTTACTGACTACAGACGTTTAAGTGCATTTGGGCTGTACTTTCGCAAGCGAAGAGACCTGCATATCGCTTACGCTTCTCGGACGCTTTGTAGTGGTCAATACAAATATTGTACAATATAACGCAAACTATTAGCTATAATTTGGGTAGTAATACACTTCAGACCGTACATTTTTGGTAGAAAGTTTAAATTGATAACCGATCATCGACCATGAAGACCATAAAAGGCCATAAAACTCTAATAATACTATTTATCTCACTGGCGTTTGAAACTAGACGAATACGATACGACTATGAAATTATAATATAATTCTATATTATAGTTCGATCTAGAATTAAAATCAACCGTTTCCAATAATGTTCAAAATTAAACTCCATAATTCTCTTCAGACGAAGAGGACACGATAATAGCCACTGAATTTACAAAATGGCGAATATCAAATGACTTTGAAAGAAACTATTGCAAATATTTACTTTGATTATTGAATTACCAGCATATAAACCGAGATATAAGATATCCGAAATCTGACTTTATGAATCTGAATTTATATCTATACATTTTTCTTTTCCTGTATTTTCTTTTGGACTTTTCTGTTAGTTTTAGTTTTTGTAACAAATCATTTTAATATGTCTGCAATAACCATATTTTGAGTTCTCCAAAGTGCAGACTGGGGCATATTGACCTTTTTCATCCACAAATTTCTGGTCATAGTTTCTCATAATTAAGTTTACGATAACTTCAACACGTGATGTATCGCAATTATTTCTTAATTAACTAACTGCAATTGTGTGTAGTTGTCTGCAATTTTGCAATTGTTTCCAATTTTTGCAGTTATCTACAATTTAGAAATTGATTATAGTTTCAGTAAATTTTTACAACTACAATTTTGGTAGAATTTTCTTACTATAAAATCTACTCTTTATTGACGAGACGCAATAACAAAACAATTTACAAAACAACCAACTTTAACAATTTCAAGTTGTGGGCACTAAAGTTGAGTATACATACCTACTTGTAAGGAATCTATAAATATTTATGAGAATATTTAAATACCTTGGCTTGGAATAAGGAATCCGCTTAATCTTAGACCCCGTATGAGATGGTCATATCTCGCATTACACGCAAAGGAATATATTTGAATATTTCGAGTTACTTGACCACTGTCTTTATTGTTTTAGACTAAATGGTTAGTATTTTCTAACACATTTTTTTTAAACATTGTAGGTTGATCCACAGTTATGTTTCTTTTATGGGTCTTTGTCAGATAGACAATGCAACATGTTTAGTAGATATAATATCGTCATATCCTAAAATAAAGTAATGCTGTATATTTTTCGCTAAACTCGTCTATCATAGCTACTTTGGATGATGAACTGTCATGCAGACATAAAATCCTTGAGGTGTATACCTAGCAATAGTTAGAGGCAAAAAATTGAGACCAAATGTTTATATAAAATGTTGCATCTCGGATGATATAGTAATTTATAGGTAACAAAATAAGTACAACATAAGCAAAACAAAATTAATGTTGATAGTTGCAAAAATTTAATAAATCCGCAATGGAATTATTTGCATTTTTTTACAACGTTTTAGGTACTCGTCAGAGTCAAAGACATATGTCTAAATTGTATGTCTAAATTTATCAAATATAAACTATGAATATATAAACTATCATGTCAATATGTCACAAATTAAATTTTCTTACCTTGAATCCAAAAATCTCACATATTAAAATAAGAATGATGCGTTAATATATAAATCTAAGAATAAATAAACCCAGAGGAATGTATGACACACTAAATTTACAGTATTCTAAAAGTCAACTTGTTTAGAACTACCTCTTGAAACTAAGTTTAACATCATGGCTTCAGTTCCATGGAAGAGCTGCCTATACGAATATCCTTAAAATAACGTAATCATGAAGGTACAATAAATTTCAACGCAATTCTCTAATTCTTGTTTTTTTATTAATTAACTCCATTGTTCTTTGCTAAATCTGTTATACTTAATTAAATGTTGACGTACTCAGGTAATTATGATTATTATTATCATATTGTTGCAGCAGAATGTAGCATAATTATTATGTTGTGCTATTACAGACAGCATTTGTTGAGTATGGAGGTTTTCGTTTAAAATTGTAAATTCCAAAATTGAGTTCCACAAGGGTCGAATCTGGGACCGCTTTTATTTTTAATTTTTTTAAATGGCCTAACAGCAGTAGTTATTGATTCTTCTCATTTATTATTTGCAGATGATCTAATACTTTTATGGAAATTGACTATATATTATAGGTTGCATCTTCTTGCAAAATGAACTTAATAAAATTTGCGAGATCAGATTTTTTTTAATTAAATATTTCTAAATATAAAGTTATGTCTTATAGTATGAATATTAGAAAAGATCGCCAATTTTTGGAGGGCTGTATCTTGGTTAATATTGTATTAACTATTATTTCACTAAATATATTATTGAGATGGTCAAATGATCATTATCATGAAGACCTAATGGTCTCCTAGTCATAAATTGGGGTGGGTTTGTAAATATAAATAAAAACTGTTATATGTATCATTTATATGAAGTAAATTGTAATATGGTGGAATTATCTGGTTTCCTCTACATTAAAAGTCAATGACACATATATTCGGTGCAACGTAGATGTTTGAAATAATTTTTTCAGATGCAATACCTTTTATCCTCAACGAGGTACGGATAACAATATATTGTTGAATCTATTGAAGCTGTTGAAGCTAAGTCTTAGAAGAGAATGTACTGTTATAACGTTTCTATATAATTTATTTCATGGTAACGCCGATTGTTCTTTTCTCTTAAACAAAAAGTTTTTAATTCCTACATTACAGTTTCGTCGGAGCAACACTTTCTACTGTGATGTCATTCACTCTAACGTTATGGAAAAACGCATATCTAATAATATGTGCAAAACATTCAACACTATTTCATTCTCATGTGATATCTACTATGATAATATAAGTAGAATTATTTGTATATAGTTATGAGGAAAATTATGCCTAATAAACATTATGTTACAAAACTTGATCTGTTAGCTCTTTCATATTTTATTTGTTATCTGGTAATTATTCTTTTATGTAGAAGTTACTATAATCTTCTTTTATGTTTTACCCTAATCAATTATTGTTATTATTTTTGTTATATAATCTTTCATATTTTGTTGACCTGTTATATAGGTAGGTACTCATTATTATTCTAAATTTTTTTGATATATATCTACCACATTTTTCCTTGTACACTTTTCCTGTAATTAGGTTTACCTGTTTGAAATCAACGAAATATTATTATTATTATTATTACTGCTTGTGTTAAGTCATTAGATATTATATCAACATATAAATTGGACGAGAATATATAGGTATAGATTTTCAAGTTCAGAAATACAACAAAAGAATACTTATTGAAAGCTGTAAAAAGTTATAAAGACACTACTACTACCATTAAATATGGGCAGCATTGACAAAACATTTACAAACCACTGACGAATATTTCGTAAACGTCTGACCTACATATAGACATCCCATACATGGTGTTGTATGTTTAAGCAGTTTGAGTTTTGTGTATAGGTACATATTAAATACATACAAAGCTTACGTAAGAAGTAGACAATGAATGTAAATTATGCAGCTAATAGCTACAAAAATGGATATTAATTTAAAAATAGCCATGACGGATAGTATGATGTTTATAAAGACATATGGTGGTACAATGCAGAAATTAAAGAAGTAGATCATTGAAAAGGGGCACAGAATTTTACGAGTGGAGCACAAGAGGTACACCTCGCTACTTGGGAAGTGTCAGGAAGTGTACCGTTTGCGTGTTGGAACCATGATGGTTTGGGCTAGAATAGCTGGAATATAATATAGTGCTAATCACCTCAGGCTACCAGCTGTTTCTCCCTATCTTAACCCAATTGAGCGTGCCTGGGATATACTGCAATGGGCATATCGGATTATTCATGGACATGAGCCACCTACAGAGAATCTTCAGCAGCTTATATAATGTTTTTGTGGCAAAATTGACAACAATGTGTTACAGATATGCCTAGAAGAGTTGAGAATGTGTTTAAAGTTCACTGCCATACTCGCTATTAATTATTATTAAAATATTGGATAATTAAATAGTTGTTTCTAATTTTATGTGAATAGAAATATTGCTCGCTTAAAAATTTTTATTGCTAATTATTATTTTTAATAAAAAATAGGCTACTGCTACTGGGGACTAGCTACTGCTACTGCTACTGAGGACAGCCCAAAGAACTTGTCAGAATTCCACATATTGTAAACGACAGATTTCTTTGTGTTAGGACAACATAGCATTAAAATATTGGCAGAATATTTAAGTGTGTGATGTGGTTTGGCAATGTGTGAGTAGGTTTGGCCAATATATCACCAATATCGGTTAGATCTTCGCAATATTGGGCTTACATGCCCAATATCACCTATATGACACTATTATGGGACCAATATCTTGGGCTACGGGGGATATATATAAATCTTCGTTCTGCCAATTTAACTGAAAATGCCAGTAGCTGGCGCCTACTTGGTATACTTCATACAAAGACTGCATACCTTTAGAAAAACATACTTCTCTTTTACATACTTAGAAAAACATACTTATCTTTCACCTTGTCTAATTAATTTGCGTAGCAATAAAATAGTATGCTGTTAATAATTTAAAAGGCTGACGCTGTAATCCGAAAAAAGAAAAATGAAAATCGTCCAGTCAGTTTTTAAATGATATTAACTATATCGACATTTAAATCGGGAGGCCAAAATTATTATCGGTTAAATTTGCGTGGTAGTGTACCTATATTAAGCAGTTACTCTAAATTTCATATTAGTGTAGAGAATCTATACTATACAAATCGGGGACTTATATAGTAGAATCAATTGCTGCATGTGATCGATGATTTTTACTATTAATTGTTTTATACCGGCTGGAATGAGGGTGGTAAATATTACACCGCGACCGTTTGCCTCGGCAGTCCCTTAAATATGTGTTGTAATTAATTTAACTAATTTAATAAAGCCTCTGCGTCGTGACGTGTAACGGTTAGTTTGGTGATGTAGGAATAGGTATAGTCTAAAATACATTGGTTCATTTTACTCTTGAGATACAAGTATAAATTATTCTAAATATACAAAGGTGATAATGTAATTAACTGACTGACGATGCAAATATACTTACATACAGCATAATTTTTGAGCCCGAAAATAGATTTAAAAGAATTTTAATGGCAATTTGTGTACCGTTTAAAAAATATGAGTGTACCAGATGCAGAAAAATACAACAGTATTTAGTGCGTTAAGAGATATTTTTAGTACTAACACACTCTTATTCGCAAAATCCAGGCAGTTCATTCGCTAACATTTGGATTTATTAACCGTTTGAAGTTGTCTAATGATACACTGTGTGAAGAGAATATATTATTCGCAATCATTGCCAGCTCTTGTAAAGACCTTACAAATAATAGCCCAGGAGACAAATGCAAGAAAATAATTTTTAACAAGCTACAATTTTTATGTAGGTGGATCATACCATCCCTATTAACATACTAAAAATCCCAATCTCCCATTCCGGGAACCCTGAAAATATTAGCCGCTATCTTCGATTTTTTAATTTTTTTATTCAGTAATTCATACGGTGCATTTTTTGGGATATGCAATATACATTTTTGTAGAGAATTGAAATACGCACATTTCGCTTTTTTTTACCGATACGATACCATAATTAGTAAAAAACTTACATATTTCCCAAAAAAATGCACCGTTAACGAGTTATTTACAAAAAAACAAAAAAAACAGATGACGACTAATATTTTTTAAGGTTCCCGGAAAGGGAGATTTTCGAACTTTTAGTGTGTCAATCAGTATGGTGTGGCATACCTATAAAAAAAATTGTAGCTTGTTAAAAATTATATCCTTTCTCGAGGGAAAACGTGTGTATTGGTCCTGGGCTATAATGTATATCCTGTGTAAAGTTACTACAAAGACTGATGAATTTTCAAAATGGTGAATGAAGCAGATGAAGTTTTTTAAAAATAATATTAAAGAGACTGCTCCAAGATAGCAGATATTTTTGCCATTTATGGTCCGAATAAAATCGGTCTCCTTGGAATTTTGGAATCGCATATCACAAATATTTTTCCAAAATAATTATTCAATTTTCAATTTTACCATTTATGGTCCGATGTGTTTCCATGTGTTTCCATCATTGATGGTTCATTCGACTCAAACTTGATATCTCGGCTTTCAGAGTTGTAGATATTTTTTTTTGTTAGATAAATATTCCACATGGCCGCTCCAAGATGGCCCATGATTTTTTTCATTTTAGGTATGATTAGACTAATAATCTTCTTCGGGTTTGGTAGATCATGAATGTTTTATCCTAACAAATTTTATAAGATAGCAGCTACAAGTTCGTATTACAAGTGGTACTGTCCAGAATCCAAGTACACTTTATTAACTTCCAAACTCAACAAGTCACAATTGTTTACAATGATCACTTACTCGCAAACTGAACACTTTTAATTACTTTATACTTGGGCTTGTCTCATTTAAAAACGGTTAAACCAAACTGACTAATGTAATGGTAAATCGGCTGGCTCTTATATACTATTTTCAAGGTTCTGGAAATTTCTAGATTATCTCATCCCATTCTAGATTGTCCCATTCTCAATTATTCCATCCTATTCTAGATTGTAGACGGGCGTCTCGAAGAGTTCTACAGGGGTAATCCAATAATGTTCTTATACTGCAACTACGTTAAATGAGGTCAGGGGGCGTGTCTCGACTATTTGAAGTCCTAGAGGGTTGAGACTTGGCTTTTGAGGGGTTGTATCTGGCACCCCAGATGCGATGTTGCCACATCGTCGGGTGCGGTGTTGCCAGATTGGGCAGATTTTCCCAAGATATAGGGAATTTTCAGCATATCGTGCACATTCGCTTCTAACGATTCCGTATGAACACCATTACAGTTTTTTTCTAATACGACGATACATACATTAATCCTAAACTCATCTTAACCTAACCGCACTGCTTTTTACTGCTTACTAATAATTGTTAGTTCAAAGAAACTATTTTCACTACATATACATATAAAAAGAAATTTATACTGATATAATTATTTTTATGACACATATTTTGATATAGCCACGACAGATATCTTCTATTATGACAAAACGGTAGTTATAATAACAGTGGTAACGTTGAACTATGCTTTATTACAGCTTTGGAATATAAACAAACTTTATAGCAGTAAAATATACAATAAAAAAATACCATCTGCAAATCACAGCTGAAATAATACGGTTAGACATAGACTGATATAAATAAACTTTCAGTAATGTAAATTCTGTAAATATAATGGCACATATAATTTGCCTAGTTTATTTTGTATAATATGCTCAATTAACTCAAAATTACCCAACAACAGCCTAAAAACCATCTAGAAATGAATTTCGATGTCACTTTAAGGTAAACAGCTAAGACCCGTCCTAAATTCTTATTTACCTATTGGAGTATCAATTTCCACCGGTCGTACACAAATCATACTGGGAGGGTGTTTTTGAAAAGGGTTGTGCTATGAAAAATGGCAAATTAATAATTTATGTATTTTGAGATATACCTTTATCACCATATTAGGGAAAGTATTTTCACTGTTGATCTGAAATTTTGCATCAACATACAAAAAACTGCAGCGCTTCGGACAGTGTATACTAAGTTTTAAAATTATTTATCATTATTCCAAAAATGAATACCAAATTGAAAATTCATGAAATGTGTATTGAAAATTTCGACATGAGGACAACTATGAGAAATATTATCTTTTTCTTATATACATATATCGAATGAAATATAGCTAATAGATTGAAAAAGTTAAAAAAATATAACGAAGACTCTAACGTTAACTATTCGCGATATAATGATTTTTCCATATACGCCTCATTTGGCAAAATGCCCATTCTAAAGATTGCGCTCGATTTTCTCGCTTTTTGCTTGACCACGCCAGGCACTATTGCATTCGTTGTACGACACGTATATTATACGGCGGGAAGTGTTTGTTTATATTAGACAAAGTGATCTATACTATTAATTGTTGTTGCATTCTTGTTTATTTTGAGTTGTATGTTGAAACTATAATACATTTAGTTTAATTATTATTTGTATAAAAACTCATAGTGCCATTATTAGTTGATATAAGGTAATTTCTTAATTTGTCATCGAATTATGGGTTTTGAATTTTATTTATAATGGAACAGATTATACACATAATAAAAACTGACAGCAACGAGACTCTAAATCTACTGACAAAAATATCATTAGAAAATTATTTGCAATTTACAAAGTAAATTATAAAATAAATTACCACTGCAAGCGAATGTTGAAGAACATAATAGCGTTAAAAATACCTAGCACATAATGGAGATTGTAACGGGAAGAATACTACTTACTTCATACACAAAAGACATTACTGTATTCACATATAATTTGTTAATAGAATAGAAAGCTGTTTCAAGAAAATTAATGTATATTACACTATGTGAAATATAAGTACTAGTTAACGGTATAGTCTTAACGAAAACAGCAAATACTAGAAAGTTTCTTTGATACCACATTATACTTCATACTTTTTCTTATAGGACGATATTTAAAATACAACACAGGTCCGAACTATGACTGTAATAGCAACTACATACATAAAATAAAGTTATAAAAAGTATAGATATTGGTAAAATATAGTATAGATATTGGTATAGATGAAATAAAAGTATAGATATTGGTATTGGTTATGGTAAAAACATGCCCTTAGCAGGTGCTCAATAAGATGCGGAGTATATATGCTAAAAAAATTAGTACATAACTACTTATTTTTGGTAAAATATCAAAAATCTTTTGGTATGGAAATGAAGCAGCTGCCTCGGTTTTTTAAGTACGTGCTCAAAATCACAAGAGTAGACGTTATAATTGCGTAACCCGTAATAATTTAGGATTTAATTGAGAATTTGGAACTGGTGCTCTTGGCAATTTTGAAACATTAATAGCTCAAAACAGTACCTTCGATAAGACCCTACAATCTCACCATTTGATTGTTTTGAAGTGAAAACTTCTTTAGACGCGCTCACCACTTTTATTTTTGTGGGTGTTGGATCTACAACTTACTTAAAGACGATGTTAGAGACAAATGCATTTGACCATAAGTTTATGCATTTAAAGGCTCTGATTCCCCTGAAAAATCTTATAATAGGTACATTTTATTGCTTTTATTAACATTTTAAACTTACTGTCTTGATATCTTTTTGGTTTTCCATTTCTGAGTTATTTTTCTATGGCTCCAAAATGGTCATGATAGATTTTTCTTTTCATTAAATTAGATATTTACTCATCCAATGCAACTGCTTTTTCATTCTTAGTCTAAAAACATGTTCTGTCCTTTCTGGTTTAAGATATATGTGACGTCCGCTTAGGTACTATATTATCCTCTAAGTTCTCTTCCAAATTTTTCTTAATTGTTTCGTATATTCTTCATCTTCGCTCCTACCGCTGTTCTTGCTTCCGCTGTAGGTTACGAGGTGGTTATGTAAAAGACGAAAGAACCCTAATTATAATTTATTTGATTTAGCAAAATCACTACTAAATATGTTATCTAGGTTCTGCACGGGTCGAGATACCGATGAATCCAGGCATGGAAAGTATTTTTGGCAATAATAAAGCAGATGGTTCTTGATTTACGTTTTCGATCACAACCCTCACAAATCCTTCTACACCATAATTAGGTTATAAAATGTAAAAAATGCAAAATGTTATGTTTGGGGGTCGCTATACATTCGTTTGCTATGTTCTTCCATTAGTCCTCTGTTTTGATTTCATAATTTGTGTTTTCATAATCGTTTTCTAATTCCACTCACATGTTCCAGCCATGTAACATTTTTGTTGTATTCTCTATTTTTTCACTCAACGCTATTATGGCTGCTCATATCTCGGTTTATTGTCTTATTTATATTTTCTATTATCACATTTATTTCCAAATTTATGTTTACCAATTTCCTATTTCAGTAATCATTATGTTTTAAAACATTGATCGGTACCTAAAATAGTTCGTAATGAAAAGTAGATGTGAGCAAACCCAAAATAGAAACATATAAAACTTATTATTTCGTAGAGACGCTTAATTTACAAGACCCGAAATATTCAGCAGCGTACAAGCGTATCATCAGCGATGCTATTTATAAAATTGATTGTTTATAGACAATTCATGTTAGCATAGTTAAATTACAAGCGTTTAAAAATATGATTCAGTAGCTGTGGTAGGGGCAAAATGTGGAAACAATATCTGCTTCTCAATTATTCACTTCAATTCCATTAATTTAATATTGCGTAAGGCAACGGAAGTTTATAGTTGGTTGCGTCTTGAATCATTATTCGAAGAAGAGTAGTTAAGAACACTAACATTATTAGTTACGGTGCCTTGACTAATTACAGTAGATTTGCAATTTTAACTATATCTGTTCCGACATAAATACACATATTATCAAATTGCATTGTAACGTTTTTGTTACTTCCAGCACTACATTGATTTCACTCGCAGACGCCCATGCATTTGTCTACAGATACAAGATGGGTGTAACGGCCTGATGAAAGAGATTTCACTTTTGTAGCCACGATACAATAGATGACCGTTTGTTTAATCTGATCAGGTCACTATACGGAATTATGTTTCGTTTAGCTATTATCGCCAAGGCGCCTGGGAACCAGAATTAGAACCAGTAAACCACTTAACATAATTATTATACTTAGCTGATATTGAATTCTAGAAGATATTATTAATTTGTTCTACCAAATAATCTATTGTATATTGGGCCAGTGTTAATATTTGATTGGGAAATTCCTAAATTGAAATTCCAGATCATATCAGATGAAACTGAACAATTATGTACCACATTAGTCATTATATTTAGGCCACCTCTTATTCTCGTTATTAATGAAACGGGAAAAAAAGGTTCGGATGAAAGTTGTAGGGTTACACGTTGAGGGGTACAAGAAAAAATATTTTTTAAATAGACTACCCTATGTATTGTTTAATTTCTGAATTACTCAATTTTTTTCTGAATAGAAAAAATTGCAGCCATACGGACGTTGTTCGTTCTTTGCTTAAATTAAAGCTAATTGCATTAGATACAACATATTTACTATGACTTTACCCGTAAAATTTTCCCCGATTTCGAGGACGAAAGTTGACGAAATCGTAAAATTTCACTTTTTTGGAAAAAAATTGCAAATTTTCGGAGGGCTGTATCTTGGTAAGTAATATACATATATAGCTGGTTCTGGTCTCTAATTGTAGCAAATGTAATCTATTTTAATAACGTAATAATATGTTTTATGAACAAATGCATAGTTTAGAAGATCACTATATCTTCTAAACTATCAAAAAAAGTGTGACCATTTCGCGGTTTTTCGAGTGCTACGAAGTTAGTACCGGTCTTTCTAAGCTGCATACTTGGATAAGCAATACTGGTAGTGGTACTAACAATATATTACAAACATAAATCAGAACTAGCCATTAGTTTGCGATTTTAACGATTTCTACTGTACTATTTGACTGGCCTAATACTCCTATCCATATAAATGGCACTTAATATTATTGAGTATTGAGTAACGTCATATGACTTGTCACTTATATGGTGTTAATTATTTATAGTTAATAGCTTATCATCCATCTATAGCTTATTCACCATCCACCTTAAAAATTATATATTTTACAAATCTTCCTTTGTAACCATTCTACAGCGTATATGTGACAAATGCATAAAGGATATCAAATGACGAAACTGCTGCTGAATATATCCGTAATTTGATATCCGTGATGGAATTTAGACCAAACCGTCATTTCGTTGAAACTATAACAAATCTGTCGCAATCAATCCCAAGCATTTTATTTCCTGAGAAACATCTAATGACATATGTTCAACAAATGCCATATTATATCGCATGAGAAACATCCATATTGACCGCATCGATCTATCTACAGCGAAATTATAAACTAGAAATTGTAGATCTTTATCTCATAAATCCATCCTGGTCTTCTGAGTTCTGAGATTTGGTAATGAAGTGACAGGTAGAAACAGTTACATTGAGCAACCTCAATGAAAACGTCAACCTTAGGAAGAGAAGTCTACAAATTATTAATTTCGCATTTATCACCACTTTTGGGGACCGGAACCACAGACCTGTCTTTGCCAAAAAAAGTATCTTGGATTAGTTCCATATTAATTGCTTCAAGACGACACTTCGAGTTTAAGTTTCGAAATCGATGCCGATGTTTCGAGATAATAGTCAAAATTTTAATATTAAATTTGAAAATGTCTTAGGATATACCGGTTGCCTACGATATTACTAGCCAGCCTATTACTTAATTGTAAAACAAGATATCGATTTCAAATTTTGGAAAATTGTATGGTTGACTACGGTGCATAGTTTGATTGCTTCAAGACCTGATTTTCATTTCCGGTTTAACCGGAAACAATATAAACTTTGTTATTTTTAATGAAATACCCAGTATGTTATTCGAAATTTAGATTTCACAGCAAATTCTAGGTCTAAAACATGTAGCATACCCTATATCTATCTTCGACAGTTTTCGAGAAAATGGCGGTTGAATATATTATATCAATCACAAATTATTTCATTTTCACGTAAAACAAATGAATGTAGGAACAAATCTGTTATGGCTATTGAAGTTTTTTAGTGAGTAAAATTTGATAAAGCCATACAAATGCTATTTCCGGCTGAACCGGAAGTACTACGAAAAGTGATTTTCCTACGAAAAGTGAGTACTACGAAAAGTGCAATTACTTGGATAGTTTTAATGGAACGCCCTGTATTGAACATTAAATTTAGATTCTACTATTTTTTCCCGATATTTTTTTGTTCCTGGTGTCCCCTGTCTAAACCTAATAGTTTATGAGATATCGGCGCCTGAATGTTCACCTGCATTCAAATCTGCATTCGCAAACATTCAGTCGCCGATATCTCATAACCTATTAGGTTTAGACTGGGGACACTAGTTACAAAAAATATCCGGAAAGGTTAGTAGAATATAAATTTAGGATTCAATACAGGGTGTTCCATTTAAAATATCAAAGTAATTTGAGCCTGAAAATCACTTTTCGTAGTACTTCCGGTATAGCCGGAAATTAAATTTTATGACTTTATCAAATTTTACTCCCCAAAAAATTTTAATTACCGTTCCTACATAAGATTTGTTCCTACATTCATTTGTTTTATGCCAAAATGAAGTAATTTATCATTGATATGACATTTTCAACCGCCATTTTCTCGAAAACTGTCAAATATAGATATAGGGTATTCTACATGTTTTGGATCCAAAATTTTCTGGGAAATCTAAATTTCTAATAATATATAGGGTACTCCCTTAAAAATAACAAAGTTTATACTGTTTCCGGTTAAACCGGAAATGACAGTCAGATATGCAATCAATGAAACTATGAGCCATTGTTAACCATACAACATGCCAAAATTTTAAATTGATATATTTTTTTACAAGGAAGTTATAGGCTGGATAGTAATATCGTAGGCACCCGGTATATATATAGAGATTATTTTTATTATTTCTTGAAATATGGGATTATACGTCTCCGTAGATAACTTATAGCCCAAGTGCTAGTAAAAACTCGATGGTCGGGGTCAAGGCTAATTACTTGGTAGCCACCTTACGCGACAGCCCTTCGAAATTTAGTATAAATAGTCGATAATCTTCCATTATACGTGAGTTCCAAGTGTGACGATCGTAGAGTTCAAAAAAAATTAAAACTTTACCCCTATATACCCACCTCCAGCCTACACTTTTTCGCAGCTTTTGCAGAATTGGAATCATACTCACCTGTAGATGGATTTTTAATACCGGCCTTGTCCCCGATAATCAAATTCTTATATTCACAGCTCTCTGTCTATTAAGTACACTTCAATATGCAGTACCAGCTTCGGCATTCCAGCAATACGTGTAGGATAACACTTGCATATTATGTATATACTCATAAATTAACAATACTACGACAATATATAATGTAAACATAGGTTCACCTTTATACCAGCAGTCATAATAAGACTTCCAAAAATTAATTTTATTTATAGACACAATTAGCATGTCTTTCAAATCAGTATACCATGTATGGTACGCAACTTTCTTGTTTACTGCTATCATGAACGCGAAGGCGCGCTCCTATTCTTGGCTAAAGATGTGACCTCGATAGGAGGGGGCCGAGCGGTACCATCGCTCTTTACCACTAGTATCTTTGTAGGCCGAGACCGCCTCGTAAGGGGTAGGCCGCACATTTCACGTAACCCTCCCCACAAATGTGAGTAGTGTTATGCTCCTTGAAGTGCTTCCATGAATTTGTTAAACTGAGATGCTTTAGTAATTTTAGTATTTTTTGGTGTTTTCATCTCAATTAACTTTCGAGTGTCTTCCTCGCTATCATCACCCATCGACTAATAGTAGTTGACACATTATCTCCTTAACGGCACTATTTTCTTGTTTTCAACGCGTCTATTGAAACTTTCTCTCACTTTGACAGTACCTAAACTATTTTATTCATTTAAAACAAGTGACAGTCAACATGCGGTGCTAAAATTATCACCGATTTGATAGCCAATTCTGCGATTTTGTTTTGTATTTTAACCAATGAAATTAATCAAAACTGTATCCTATGACATGTGAATTATATTCTGGAGATTATAGATATTATGAAACTCAATAAAACACATAACATTCTTATTTAAAGAGCAATGATTCCGTAATCAAGGCCAGAAGTCTATAGTGAATACAGTTGACAAACTGTTTAATAGATCCTAATTAAATATCTGTTGTTAGTTGTCACCAAATAATTTAAATTGAGAATTAGTGTTAGTACTCTTATTCATTCACAATTTTATAGTGAAATTTTAATAAATTTAGCGCGGTGATGGCATTACATAATTAATGATATAAAAAGAAAATAAAATCTGTGCATCAAATGTTAATAATAGAGTCAAGGTTTCATTCTCTTAACTATGACTCAGATTATAAACCAGAATAAAATGTTTACGCTCATGTGAAAATTAAATAAATATATTGTATACATATACTTGCACAAGCAATAATTTTGTTTGTTATTCTATTGCTTTCACTAGTTATCACTTATCACTGCTATTACTTGTATTAATTTCATCATTGTTGAAGCACTTGCTATGTAAATGTATCATTATACCTAGTACCTATCTAAGAGGTTTCGGAAAAAAATTATACAAACAAGAATATTAAAAATGTAATAAAATTCATTGCAAATATTCAAACACGTGATTGTTTGTTAACAGGTATTCAATAATCAAATATTGACAACTATCTTACGCGTATTGAAAACGCTTACGCGTATTGAAAATACCAGATGCAGCTATAATGCTCTTGGAATCCAATTTTAATTACTTGTGGCTCAGATAATAGGTATTTTCAGCATTTGCATTGCGTACCATTAGCGATTAGTTATAAATTTAAAATAATCTTATCAAATGTAATTATACCACATCAATATAATATTTGAGATATGATAATTTGAATAACCAACTAATATGCTTCTGTGCCACTATCGCGCGTCATTGAATTTAACGAGTGTCATATGAAATATAGCGTGAAATAGATGAATGAACATAAATAATATTTTGATTTTTCTTCTTCTTGATATTGCATTTTTATATAATCCGACTATTTATATAGATGTGTATAGGAAATATCAGTATTCGTTGCAAGTAGATTGAAGGTAAATAGTGGAGGATGATACAAACAGAAAAAGGTAATATATCGAAGCTGCAGACAAATTAAAATATTTCTTTTGTGAATACCTTCCTACTTACATAGGGTGGTCCGCTTTACAACAGCAGGATCAGATGATATTTTATCGAAAAATAATGGTAGTTTCTTACATAAAGTATGGTCGAATTCGGCTTCGAAAAACAGTGCATTTCATCGAAGAATTGCAAGGTACAAAAAAGTTTGTAAATTAAGCAAGGAATCCATTGTGTAGGTGTATATTATGTGTATATTATATCTGTGTTGTGAGAAATTCAAGGTCAGACGATTTTTAAAATACAATATGTTTGAATACCCGATACCCACATCACTGTATATTTGACAATAAATTGGCAACCACTATTTAATAGACAATGCAAAAAAACCGAAACGAAGCCAAATTCGAGCATAATTCGTGTAGGAACTACCATTATTATTCGATGAACTATCGCCTAGTAAAGTCCTGCTATTAAAAATCAGATCACCCTGTATACCAAATGAATTACAACAAATTTTCAAATATTACACTACATATATCTACATATTATGATAATCATTGTTATTAAAATATTAATAGGTTATCTTCTTAATGTATTTATAAAATTTCAAAGTCACAACAATAAATAATAAGACACCTAACTCTTTAATTATTTCGGCGTTTTACGAACGAATATATTCATTTATATTCCGGTCTATAGCATCTCCCTCTAATGTGTCGATCTTTCACCCTCGTGCTTTATGTGAACAGCATTCGGGCTGGCACGGCAACATAAGTGCTTACTCCTGAAGTATATATTATACATTTTTCGTGAGACGGGTCCCATATACACTTATACTCCCCCAGTAGCATTTTCAATGCGGACACTGCTAGACTCCAAGACGAAAACTCCATCGTCTGTTATGCTGTGACGAGCCACAAAATTCGCTCGGCCCGACGAGGGACACATTTTATTAGTTTTTAGGTACTTTTAGGTACTTTATCGGCTATTTATAGTTGAGGTCGTGCAGAAGCTGCAGCTAAAACGATTCAAAACTTTCATTGACACATAAGAAAAAATAGAAAATTATTAACTTTACAACTATAGACCAATGTCATATAATTACAGAGGTAACAGAATAAACGTACGACTAGAAAACGTATGTTCTGCCATATTCCTATACGTGGCCAAATCTTTTAATAAAATCGCTTCCATAATATAACAAATGTTTTAAATACCTATCAGAGTATATTTCCATCGCCACATTATTTTGCATGCCTCTAAAATATATTTTCCTTCCATGACATTTGAGAAATGACAATTATATTTATACTAAATTTACTATTAATATAAAAAGTACTATGTATATATTTTGTATATTTATTAAATGAAAAGCCACAGTTAATATACTATCGACTATATAGTGGATAATATAGTGACATAGTCACTATATTATCCACTGTTCACTTAACATATACATAGATGACATAGATGTAAAATACAGGTACAATTTGTTTTTATATAAGTACAAAAATGTATATAAAAAGTTACATATTGAAAATGCGTATACAAGGTTTATTAAATAATTTAAAAATGATTATACACAAAGATTTATTCATATCGTTAAGTGATAAGATGGTTCCACTTATTCAAATTGTTCTTATTTATGATCATAAATCCAAATGCAATCTATAACAAATGATAATTGTTTACCATTCAACTTCTTCGTGGTTGAATGGTTAATAACTAAAAAAATAACGTTTCATGTTGTTTATCCTTGAAGAGAAATAGTTAAACTACTGTTGATTTCATTGCATATAAGAGTAAATTTTTTGGCGATTTTAGGACTCTCGAATATTTTTGAAGGAATTTAGAGCATGTATATACGAGTATTCCATACTTCAGTCTAATAAAATATCTACGTTCAACGTGTTAGCATCGTATTATATTTTTAAACACACGGCTCAGTGTTTTAGTGGTGCCATAATTTATTTTCGTTGGCAGATTGTATATTTTGTGCTATTAGTTTTCCAATCAATCTCTCGAACATGTGGGTGACGTCAAGTACCCAATGGCGCCGAGACGCTGCTCGTCTGAAACTTATTTTAATTAAACCAATTTCTGCTCGATTGCTTGGAGTGACAATAACAGCACATTATTTTTACACTTATGATTAATGTTGTGGCAGATATCGATTATTATTGAGGACACAGTTGCTAAATAATCTAAAGATGCAAATGCAGGTTGATGATGTTGTTTAAATAATAACATTATTATTAATAATATGATGAGTCTTGAAAATAATGTGTTCTAAAAGAAAAAAATGTGCATTTATTTTCCAAACATCTGTAAACCGTTTTGTGAAATAAAAATGGTAATATAACAAAAATCAATTTGAAGTTACTAGGAAAATGCTGTATTTGCTAAAATAAATAAATTTAAATAATTTTAATTTTTTGGTGTTAGAGGCGTGCGTGACATTTTTTTATAGCAATATTAAATAGTAAAATACATAACAAACATAATTAATCATGCATGTGGTCAATGGGGTTGAATTTTAAATTATGCTTAATTTTTTTGCACGACTGAATTCCATAATCACATTATCAACGATCAGCTATCACCCACTCAATATTTATTTTTAACAAAGAAAAATAAATTAATATGCAACCGTTTTGCCATTTATTTAAAATGATATATGTACAACTGGAATTCCTTTCCTAACATATAAACTTCAAAATAGAGAACATACTTTTACAGATTTTTTTAATTAATAATAGTACCTATAAACTGTACAAAAAAAATAAAATATAGAATTACTGGTGAAATCAAGTTTATTGTTATTGTTTATTGTATAATGTTTGCAGTGTATTTTTTAGAGGATAGTGTGATTTTTCTGAGAGCAGTATTATTTCTTTAATTAATCTAAAATTATGATTTTCTTCATTTGGCAATAGTACAGAGTGATCTGGAAAATCTGAATCTAAATCTAAATCTGGAAATAAATTAGGTATTAAATCGAAAAACTATTGCCCAACCGCTACTACTAATTTGGTTATGAAATCTTCAGTTGGTTCAGTTCAATCTATTGTCTGAGGCTAATAATAACTTTCTTATGTTCACCTCAACATTTTCACATATTTTTACTATACCTGGCGCTGGCAGTTGCAAACCTCGTACAAAAAAAATTATATTAACTAATGGATACAAAATTTCAATAAATAACTCTCTGTATTAATCAATCTATAATTAAATATGTGCATACTTGTGCAGTTCATTAAGCAATCAACACATTTTTTTTTCAACATAGTAACAAGTATCATAGTATCCAGCGATATATGCCACAATTACTACTTACACTCTCGAGTCTCATAAAACATGGTTACGACTCTTTTATAATAGCTACCACTGCTCGCGAACGATGATATGTACTTACTTTAACAAGTCTTCTTCTATCGTTTTTAATACCTTTTTTTCTTGTACATTTTCGTTGTTTTCTTTTTTGTTTTAAGTGACTGTGCGAGTCTTCACTTGCACCAGTTGAAATATCATAAACATCTGTCAAGTAAGACATATCTGAACTTGTATGCTTTTGAATACCAGATGGCATGCAGATCAAATACCACAAATTGAAATGGCTCAGTATTCTCCAAATTCGTACTAGGCACTGCCATTTCATGCTCGTTTTCCAAGTTCAACAAAATCTTCCGTTTGGAAATGATTCAAGCAAACTACTTTGTTGACTGACCAACTAAAATTATCTTTCTCAATTCCCAAGATTGCTGCGACAAAATTTGGTACCATTTGTTACGAGGAAATCTGATTGAAAAAATCAATACGATTATGCACACTAAACGGCCATTCGACTGTCCTAATTTATTTCTTTATAACTACAACATACAACTATACCACATAGTGTAAATTGATAACTGATGTACGTAATGAAGCGGGCTATTCATTACGTACATCAATTTATAGTTATATAAAAATAAATTAAGACAGTCTGAAGATACGCCACTGTTCATTGGTGATAAAGACTTACTGGTGGAAAGATACTCCGGGAGGCTTTCGCAAGCGGTAATTTTTCGGTAAGGACTTCACGATACAAGAAAAAATGAGCAACTTAAAATAAATATTTAAACGCAGTACCTATTTTTAAACACAAAATCAATTACCTAAAATAACAACCGACCTTGACAGTTCGAAAAGATTATGTACCATCAGTGTGTCAACCCCCCAAACATAAAGGAAGTCCCTGGCCAGTTTATTAGACTCACTATGAAATTTGCTCTAATTTTGAGAAATTGTGACCAAAAAGACTTATTTTTTTAATGATTACCTTTATTTTACATACTAAACATATTCTAAGATTGATTTATATAAAATAATCCTAACTATTAATAACTATTTACAAAATACTAATATTTAGTCAAGCCTCCTTTGGCTTTCAATAAAGCCTTGATTCTTCGATGCTTTATTGAAAGTAGTCGAAAGTGTCGATGCATTTCTGGGCTATTAATTTCCATGCATCATTGTGGTTTCAGTGGTGGATGATTCTTTCAATCAACTTGACCTTTGTGGTAATATTTTCCTTTCCTAGTTCTCGTTTTAGACATTCCCAGACATTTTCGATTGGGTTCATATCGGTAGAATTGCCAGGCCATCGCAGAAGGGGAATTCGGTTGTCTTCCAATTTTTTTTATGGATTTGGCAGTATGACAAGGTGCACCATCTTGCATAAAGTGTTTTGAGTCATTTCCAAACCATTCATCCATCTGAGGAATGAAACGTCTTTCCAAAACTCTTGTACTGGCCCTGACGCATGGTACCCTCGACGCTGTAAAGGCGACCAAGACCCTTTCCACTTATCACTGACCATACCATCACTGAAATTGGATGCGTTACAGTTTTAATTACACAGTCCGAGTTATATTTTTCATAGGGCCTTCGTTCGACAAAATGGGATTTGTCACACAGAATCTGGAAGTTGCTTCACCACTGAAGCAAACCTGCTTAATCAAAATGATATTAGCATGATGCAAATGTTAAATCTTTATCTAGCTTACTAACGATTTTCCAATCATCCAGGGTGAAACGTTTGTACGAACTAGCCCAAGCATACCTCTTTTTATCATTGCTTCAGAAGACCAGTTAAAACCTAATTAACTAGGTTTTAACTGGTCTTCTGCTTCGGAACCCCATGTCAGGGCAATTTCGTCGTACTGTTCTCTCCGATACATTATAGCCTGACTCTTCAAGCTGTTTTTTTTATATCTGAGTATGAGGCCTTTCTATTTCCCAGAACAATATTCCTTAGACATCTTTGACTTCTTGGAGATCAAGCTTTTTTTTGCCCCAACGACCTATCCGTTGTGGCTTTGTTGGCGGTGGACAGGTTGGCATTCATTCTTACCGATGCCTGTGAAACTTCAGTCAATTTGGCAATTTGCCGTTGACTATGGCTTGTATGCCTCAAAAGTATTGTTATCTGAGCAATTTTCTGAGAGAAAGGTCTTTACATTTAGTTGCATAACTATGTGTATTATAAATTATACAGTAGTTACCATAAATAACCATAAAAAATTTAAATATCCCCAAGTGAGTCTAATAAATTGGCCAGGGACTGTAGGTATGCATATTGACATTCTATTGGTCAAATTTAAAATGCATTCAAAAAATCATCCAATAATCAACAAGATAAATAAGCCTATTAATAAAGACGGGGATATACTGTAGTAAATTTGGGTTCCTAAGGTTTACAACGCCAATGTATAATATGACAGCGCTCTTGCCATTTACGAGAATTTGGATGCGCACTCGAAGGCGAAGCTCATTATGCTCAGAAGCTCAGCAGCTGCCTGGCGTGCGTGATCCTTATTCCGTGTGATAGACAAAGATGATTTAATCTGCCAATGTATATATTTACCAATGTATATATTACCAATGTATATATTATCTAACATATTTAATCTTATAACTAATATAACTACATCTTACATCCTTCCGAACTATTTCCAATAAGAATGAAATAACATGCAATTTTTAACAGAATTTGTTGCTTATAATTTTATTTCATTGAAAAAATATAGGAGAAATAAATTAAACTTATTTTGGTACATTAAACAAATGATGTAGGTATTTCAAAATAAATATTATGAATATATCAGTTTATAGAAATATTAAGCCTTTATCTAAATATTATTTTATTCTGATCTACTTAATTCCTTCTATAAAATATATTTATATTCTATTTAGGTCAATTTAAACGCTCTTCCGAGCAAAACTCTTGAAAAGCTAACATGCGGTCTTTGTCGGATACGCGAATTTCGGCAAACTAATAGACAACCTTCAATTTAAATATACACATCTGGTAAATATACAGTGCTCGCCAAAAGTTTGGAATAATGGTAGTCTCTTTCGTTTATTCAATTGTTTTGCGGGAATAATGGACAGGTCAATTTTATATTTTGAAATTTTATAGCACTCACAAGTAGCACCACCGGTTTTCTCAAATTTTTAAAGGTGAGACTTCATTAATCATCATTAAAATAAAAGGTCAGTGCAATTGCGATTTGAGCCGGACAACATTTTTAACAAGCTGAAATTTTTTTGAAATGTTCAGAACAATGCCTGTATTGATATTTGAAAGTTCCCAAAACGCCCGAGTTAGAAAAGCCGCAATCGTAAAAAACCCCCGCCTTCTTGAATTTTTCGGTTTTGGTTATATCTTTTGAACTAACCGGCCTTACATGTTATTAATTTGACACCTGAACTCAAGTCAAATTAACGGTTTTCGACTTGCGAGTAAATATAATAATGAGTTATGGTATCTACACCAATTTTATTTTATTTATTATCGCGAATATGGAAAAAAGAGGTCAAATTGTGATCTTTATACCATTCGCTACATATTATCACAAAAAAGTTAATGATGATTTTAGTTGGCGGCATTGGTTTGCATGATAATTGACGGCATTAGTTTTGCAGCTGTTCCTTGAGATCTGGAGAAAAAAAAGGGAAACAGTGAGACATTGTATCCATTTTGTAGGTAATTGTCACATGTAATATCGGAATCAAATACCTTTGTATTAAACAATATCTTCGGGTCGTCTTCATCGATGCCCTCTGACCAACTAGAACCCCCCGTAACCAGCGCAATAACCACATATTAAGGTGAAGCTGAGACCACTTTGGCAGTTACAGGAGTTCAAAATATCTACCGGAGCAGGATGAGCCATTGAAATTAAGCGTCCATATTTGAAGGCCCAGCCCCACAGCGTCGAAGGTAAACCGATTCCTTTTAGGGCCTGGAATTTATTTCAATTACAGTGCACGTTTAGTAAATTATCATTTCTCAAAAAGAAACACTAGAAATCGGACTGAATCCTACCTGGTGATAGACTCTGAATGAGTATCCATGTACTGCGGATAATGTTGGTGGACTTTCCAAATCAAGCTACGATTTAATCGACTGTTTAACTACGGTCCCCATGTAAAATCTATACCTTTCAGTGTCTAATATACTACTGATAGGGCAACCATACAATAAAAGAAGAAAAGCCTCTCCTCCAGCAGCAATTTCTTCATGTAAGGTTTCTCCAAAAGTCTGGTTTCCCCTTTCGATAGGTGGCGGACGTGGTGTCACAACCAGTAGCAGCACAGAAGAAAAGAAGAGATGGAAACAAATGTCCAAAGCCAAACTGAAATTTCGCCCAGTTGAATATTGTTGAATATCTTGGTGCTGGTATCCCGAGAACATCAGCAATGGAAGCCGTAAGGATTGCTGATCCGTGCGTCCACCTACAATCATAGCAGTTATTCCTGAAGTCCTGGAAATTTCGGCTTCTTGTGGCATGCTCTGGTATCCTTGGCTGTCGCATTGCCATAGCCGCCGAACACTACTCCTACTTTCTTGCTTCTTCAGATGGTGAAAATTTTTGACTGTACCTTTTAGCAGAATAGTGCAATCAAAAATAGTTCGGGATCTTGAAGCCAACTTAATCTTCAAGTACGTATGAAGTTCATCCTTACTTCTCCAAACGCACACGAGGCGATGGAACAATTGGTTCCGATTAATTTCTACTGTAGTATCCTTGATTAACTCTGAACTGAACTGAACTAAGTGAACTGTAAGTGTAAGAAAGATATTTTCGGTATTCCAAAACTTTTGACGTCCACTTAGAAGTAAATATATGATTTCACTATGCAGCTCTATTAATAGGAATCATTTTAATTCGCAGATAATAATTAATCAACATCCTTTTATGTGGTTGATGTCTGAATGTGTTGATAACATGAAGAGCGGTGAACTATATTTATCTGTTCTATTTCGGAATGTAAATATTTATAGTGTCCGAATCCCATATAATCTCAGTAATTAGTTTGTGCAGGCCGTAGTAAAGTTAATAACGGCTAATGATGACAAGATTAAAGGCAAATTTAATCAGGTTTAAAATAAGATATTGGCCAGTACGAAAATATTTTTTTAGTTTCAGCAAAAAGTATAAAATTGTGATTACTCTTACAGCTGAATAGGTAGTTCGCTTCATTCCCCTAATAAGTATCTGCTGTAAATTCTAGATGAAACTTATGGTGTCCATATTGAGTAACTACAATTTAATATATTCGACGTGAGTAAAATCCCTTTATTTTAGTGCATTACGTGCAGACAAATAGATGCATTAAGAAAATCGTCACGTTCAGACAAACGGACACATGTGTGCCACCATACAGATATACAGATATGCGGAAATTCCTGAATATGCGATATTACATTATTATCATCCCTCACATAATAAATAATATTCTTTGGTTTTAATAATTTCTCTCAAAATGTACTAATATAATATTTGTCCGCGACCATGTAATAACATTTAAATATTAATTATCCTATCTGAAAACTTGACTTTTTTATTTATTACATATGCATAATATTAAAGTAAGAAAAATTATTAAACTATGCCACAAAATATACCTTCAGATGCCATCTTAAAATATGTTTAAATGCAAAAACTTTCATATTTTGTGAACGAAATTATGTCAGTGATACATTACATACACAAAAGTAAGCACACTTATGTGGCATATTGTGTTTTTATAAATGTTTGGACACAACAAACATTAATATCAGCGACACTAGCATGAAGAATTTAGGACAAACTTGCGGAAAACGACCACAACCATACTGTAGTCAAGATGAATAGGTGGCGCTGCATTTATTTTCATGAGACTAGACCATCCTTAGTTAGTTAAAAATAAGGCAAGTTTTGTAATAAGTAATACCCTAGGAATAAATTAAAGAAAAATTATCACATAGTATATATTGTGATTTTGCAAATGGTACTATATTAGAGCGATGTTGAGGCAGCACCGGCTTTGTGGGGGTAAAAGAATACCCCTAGTTATTTTAAATGTATATCCATATCCTTGAATGTATCGAGTAAGTATTAACCTGTATAGCACTCCAATAACTTTCAATATTGCTTGCATCTTGCTGTATTTAATAGAAAGTATTAATTTTAATCATTGCATAAATTTATATCATACGTTTATACCTAAGCATAACATAAGTTACTATTTATAGTCCCTGGCAGCGATCCATGGCACATTTTGCGAAACCCACGCAACAAGCTGAACCAAAATACCAATTTAATGTTTCTATAAGGTTATTTAATAACAGGGCACCATTATCCAATAGCAGTTACCAAATTTCTCAATAAAAACTTTGCTTAACTAAATTTGTTTGTGAAATAGGTTAACCAATGCATTCAGATGTTATTCAGTATACGTAAACTTTGAGATATAAAATAAGAACGGGTTGTATACAGAAATTAGTCATGTATCACAACTGTTTTCTAATGGTTGCATTAAAACGCCCATCTAACACGCCGCAGAAAAAAACAGTCCCGGGAAAATCCATTAATGTTGATTCAAAATGATAGGTATTCTATAAATGGCAGGAAATCTCTACTTATAGAGAAAAAGTAGCTCTCTCTGCAATACATGTGCAAAGCATGTGAATAATTTACTTAACGAGATCTGAGACATAATTGAATCTTCTGGATTGGAATGTCTGCTACAAGATGCATTTATCTAAGAAAATTGATGGATCTAGATCGAAGAATAGTTAATCGATATAAGGATTGTCAATGATTTATGATGTATAACATACTCTGCAGGCAACAACTGTTACATTTTCCTCATTTGCAATTAGTGCTTTCAATTTCCACCTATAGTACACCAAGAGCATTGATAATACAGATTTAACTTTGTCATTGGGAATGTGAAAGCGTGTTGCTTGGTAATTAATTTAAAGCAACACGCTTGAAAGAATCTTAATGGCAAAATCTTAAGTATTTTTATGAAGGATCCAGGTGTATTCGGCAAGATAATTGTTTGCATTTTTTTTAAATTTTGAATCAGCCCATTCTATACAACATTAAAGCTGACAAGACGTGCCCACTCCAAAAGTGACATAAAATTTAAAAAGTCGTTAATGTTAATCAACATTTCATTGTGGCTGTAAGTATATTAATATTCTATTCAGATGTAGGCATTGGACGTTAGCAATAAATTTCTCTGACAGTAACATTTTTGAAAAAGTTTTTTTGTTGCATCACTAGGAATTTGAAAACAATTCGCTGTAACGACGCTATAATTGTTGTTTTAAATTTTTTGTAATGTTCGGAGCTTCAAATGGGTTGCAAAAAATCTCCAACTTTGTGTCAATTCTTGGAAACTTGGGGTTTTGTTAGAAAAGTTGACTTTGTCTTCAGTGACTGACTTATTATGGCGGCCCAAACTGCCAATCACTATTAATAATTCCCATATTAATATAGCGCAGCTCTGCTCCAACTAGAAGAAAGGAGTTTATCCAATAGACACAAGTTATCCACTTATTATTCACAGGCGTACATACAAATAAAGGGCAGCATAACACACGCGTGAGTTATAAGTCATAACACACTATGACTTATTACTTAGAATACACGCCATTTTTTCTAGAAACATCTAAGATTTATTTATAAATTTATACGAGTTAGTTACATAAATTAATATTAATATTAAATGAGAATAAGTCAAATTTTATTCTCATTTAATATTGGATTTGATTGATTGAAAATTATATATCAGCACAAAGCTATGAAAACGATTACAAAAAACTTAACTGGTAGTCACATACTGCTCTTTCTCAAATGCTTCGGATGCCAAAGTTAACTACTTTTCTCAAAAAAAATTCATCACAAATGAGTGCGATATTTATACATCTGTCATTTCGGAGTTTAATAGTTTGAATAATATTTTCAGCCTGCGTTAAATTAAAATTAAATCAAATTCTTTATTCTGAACGAAACGGTATGTCAATGTTGTTAAATTTATTTTTGTTTATAGCGTTCGTAAATAAGATATCCTATCTCAATATCACATTACAGATTTTATCATAATACGAGATGTCCAAGCACCAATAAGGTCTGTTTTTTACAGTGATTGATTAGTTTCTGTAGGAGATTAGACGCTGCTATCAGATATGGTATACCTACCGACATTCGAGATACCGATCATTGCACTTCTTTTCTGTCACCCTTCCTATAGTGTTATACAGATAAAGAAACTCTATTCGTAAGAACAAGTTACAATACAAAACGATCTCAAGCTGGTTATCATAAATTCAAAACTCTTTATAGATTATAACTTCATATCACCCGACAAGGTAAAAAGCCAGAGGTTTTATTCAAATCTGCCATTGCTTTGTTGAAGACGGTGATTTGATGAACGAAGCGTTGAAGCAAGATGAGAACCAGGTATCATGATACATGTGTTTTCAGAAGTCGTCTATAGTCGGTCAGGAATCGGTCAATGGGTTATTATAGAAGAAAAAACCGCGGATTGTTTTTAAATTAGAGGGAGCAAATTGGAAATAGGGGCGAAGATGCACCGTTTTTGTTTTTTCAATATATCTCACAAACGAAGCAAAATTTTGATATACATTACAACAAACTTTTTGTAGAGAATTGGATTTCTCATCGAAATGTGTTATTGAAAAGATTTAAACAAAATTGATGACGAAAATGTTGAAACGAAATGAAAAAAAAAACAAAATTTCAATTTTTTCGATTGTACGCACGCTGACTGGGCATGACCGAATAACACGAAGCGGAGCAGCAGCTAGCTCTATGTAACTTAAACGTCATATTTGATGAAAACCATATCTTCGGAATACAACATTGTTTAATAATGTTTTGTTTAATAATGTTTATGAAAACATAATATATAATACCATGTACCACCAATCAAATATAATGCAATGTACTACAGACAACGGAAATTATAGTTATTTTTGTTCAATTAAAAAGTGCTTTTCTCAATCTAATCAAGATAATGTAACCGCTAACACATTCATGGTCACACTCTGCATCTAATAAAAATCGGTTTATGATCGGCTCGGTTTGAGGTCAAATAATATGACAATGAAAGAATAATTACATCCAATTAGATTTATTACTATATCAACGAAGCGATAGATAAAGTATGAAAAAGGTTCTGCAGTAATCAAATACATAAAAACTGTCTTTAATTGGATAATTAAATTGTTTGTTGTTAATAATTAATCTATATAAATAAATTATAACCGTCATTTTTACTAATAATTTTTTGAATTTCTGCTTTATATTGGATTTGGTTGGACTCTTACAGTAATAATACATTTATTATCTATTAAACCACGTTACAAAGGTATGGGACTTGCCCAAAACTAGAATGTTCAAATATAAAGTATATAATATTAGTTGGAATAATACAATAATACAATAGTTAAACAATAATACCGAAGGCTAAAATTACAACAAAATAAAACCAATCAATAACCCAAAATACAAATTAATAATGTATATTTAGTAAGTATTCATTATTCATATACACTGTAGATTTTTGGAATTCGGTAAACAATGGCTACACCTAAAAATCGATAAATGATTTCAAATACGTTTTTATAGTAGGCCAGTAATGTTAGATCCATAAAAAGTGTTTTGAGAAATTAATTTACAGTAAGCTGGAAATCGTTTAATACCTTCATTTTGTCCTAAATTGGTGTTATCTGAGTTTGCATCATCATCAACTTTTGGGAGCCAAGAATCTGCGAAATGTTTGACCATTTGTTAGTTTTTGCTTGTAGCTGGAAAACGGTGTGTCGTCGCACGGAAAATATCATCCCATTCAATATTACAGAGGGTTAAATTCTTCGTCGAATGAACATCTAAAACTCCAAATTGGTATAGCCGAATTGGTCACTGATATAGCCGAAATCGAAAGTTCGAAACCGGGAAAATTTCTCATTTCGCCTTTCTCATTTCTCGCTCATTTCTCATTTTGCCACTTTCCAAGACCATATGCATTTGAAAAAAATACTCCTTTTGGAAAAATCCATAGATCAAAAGTTGTAGAAAATTAAATTCCACGTTATAAAAATACTACAATTTTCAAAGGCAGTCATTTTGAAAGACTACATTTGGCATCAATTCAAAATTGATGACATGAGCGCTGGTTGGTCTTGGCGTTGTGAAAAATTTGGAGCTCCTACATCATTCAGCATATCCAATATGTCCTGATTCTCGTCGTCAGTAATGGTCATTGTTGCCAATACAGTTTTTGCAGGTGTACTAAAATATCACCCCTGACAGCTCTTGAATATGCGGGCCCCATCAGCATCTTTCCTGTAGACTAAATTGCGTAAATGGTGCTAAGGATATCCTGCAGTCCATCGATTATGTATCGAATAGCACCCATAAAAGACATCAGCAGGTGGAATCCACCTAGGCGCACGATCACTGATGATAATACACTCTCTGGCTTTGTAATTTAGAGGCTGGTCAATGTCACAAAGTAGCATTTTTGTTCATCACCTCTCCGTTCAACTGAATTAAGGAGAACGAAGTATATAGTGTCAGGGATTCCTAGAGGATCATTGAGGAGGGATGGTTACAGGGACGAGATTTCTGAAATAGCTGATAATAAATCCGTCCAAGGATGTCCAAGCGCTCTCTCCATTTCCCATACAACCACATGAATTCGCTCGCTGATTACTTTACCGCATCAATTGGGTTTTGTACATCGTAGATACAAATTGACTTGAGTCCATTCTGGTTGGTTTTTGCTCAGGCGGCCAAGTGTTTCCAAATGACCCAGTTTCCCTGGCTTCGTAACTTGGATACCTTCTTCAATCTTGCAATTCTTGCCTCTGACCAGGTTGAGGAATGAGGTGTTATACATGAGAGCCCTCCCATGCCACGTGTTGTAGCCGTCAATCATGTCTACGTTCAGCATTGTCACGCACCCATTGGCTAAGAAAAATAATTACAAGTGAAATTGATCTTTTATATATGCACGTGTTTCACTAGGACGAGAACCTTTAAACTACTCGAAAAAAAATCGATCAGCTGCAAGCGTTCTCTATGTCACGTGGTCTTGCGAGAGACAATGGCACCGCAGCGCACTATGATTCCTAAGACCTACCCATAGCGCTACTCACTCACACTCGTATATAACATTCTTGATCACCTGGCAGGTTGAATGTTCCATCACAAGACCTGTC
>CAXKVY010002604.1:0-30606 GCA_964058915.1 Tetropium fuscum
GTTAAACCGGAAATGACAGTCAGATATGCAATCAATGAAACTATGAGCCATTGTTAACCATACAACATGCCAAAATTTTAAATTGATATATTTTTTTACAAGGAAGTTATAGGCTGGATAGTAATATCGTAGGCACCCGGTATATATATAGAGATTATTTTTATTATTTCTTGAAATATGGGATTATACGTCTCCGTAGATAACTTATAGCCCAAGTGCTAGTAAAAACTCGATGGTCGGGGTCAAGGCTAATTACTTGGTAGCCACCTTACGCGACAGCCCTTCGAAATTTAGTATAAATAGTCGATAATCTTCCATTATACGTGAGTTCCAAGTGTGACGATCGTAGAGTTCAAAAAAAATTAAAACTTTACCCCTATATACCCACCTCCAGCCTACACTTTTTCGCAGCTTTTGCAGAATTGGAATCATACTCACCTGTAGATGGATTTTTAATACCGGCCTTGTCCCCGATAATCAAATTCTTATATTCACAGCTCTCTGTCTATTAAGTACACTTCAATATGCAGTACCAGCTTCGGCATTCCAGCAATACGTGTAGGATAACACTTGCATATTATGTATATACTCATAAATTAACAATACTACGACAATATATAATGTAAACATAGGTTCACCTTTATACCAGCAGTCATAATAAGACTTCCAAAAATTAATTTTATTTATAGACACAATTAGCATGTCTTTCAAATCAGTATACCATGTATGGTACGCAACTTTCTTGTTTACTGCTATCATGAACGCGAAGGCGCGCTCCTATTCTTGGCTAAAGATGTGACCTCGATAGGAGGGGGCCGAGCGGTACCATCGCTCTTTACCACTAGTATCTTTGTAGGCCGAGACCGCCTCGTAAGGGGTAGGCCGCACATTTCACGTAACCCTCCCCACAAATGTGAGTAGTGTTATGCTCCTTGAAGTGCTTCCATGAATTTGTTAAACTGAGATGCTTTAGTAATTTTAGTATTTTTTGGTGTTTTCATCTCAATTAACTTTCGAGTGTCTTCCTCGCTATCATCACCCATCGACTAATAGTAGTTGACACATTATCTCCTTAACGGCACTATTTTCTTGTTTTCAACGCGTCTATTGAAACTTTCTCTCACTTTGACAGTACCTAAACTATTTTATTCATTTAAAACAAGTGACAGTCAACATGCGGTGCTAAAATTATCACCGATTTGATAGCCAATTCTGCGATTTTGTTTTGTATTTTAACCAATGAAATTAATCAAAACTGTATCCTATGACATGTGAATTATATTCTGGAGATTATAGATATTATGAAACTCAATAAAACACATAACATTCTTATTTAAAGAGCAATGATTCCGTAATCAAGGCCAGAAGTCTATAGTGAATACAGTTGACAAACTGTTTAATAGATCCTAATTAAATATCTGTTGTTAGTTGTCACCAAATAATTTAAATTGAGAATTAGTGTTAGTACTCTTATTCATTCACAATTTTATAGTGAAATTTTAATAAATTTAGCGCGGTGATGGCATTACATAATTAATGATATAAAAAGAAAATAAAATCTGTGCATCAAATGTTAATAATAGAGTCAAGGTTTCATTCTCTTAACTATGACTCAGATTATAAACCAGAATAAAATGTTTACGCTCATGTGAAAATTAAATAAATATATTGTATACATATACTTGCACAAGCAATAATTTTGTTTGTTATTCTATTGCTTTCACTAGTTATCACTTATCACTGCTATTACTTGTATTAATTTCATCATTGTTGAAGCACTTGCTATGTAAATGTATCATTATACCTAGTACCTATCTAAGAGGTTTCGGAAAAAAATTATACAAACAAGAATATTAAAAATGTAATAAAATTCATTGCAAATATTCAAACACGTGATTGTTTGTTAACAGGTATTCAATAATCAAATATTGACAACTATCTTACGCGTATTGAAAACGCTTACGCGTATTGAAAATACCAGATGCAGCTATAATGCTCTTGGAATCCAATTTTAATTACTTGTGGCTCAGATAATAGGTATTTTCAGCATTTGCATTGCGTACCATTAGCGATTAGTTATAAATTTAAAATAATCTTATCAAATGTAATTATACCACATCAATATAATATTTGAGATATGATAATTTGAATAACCAACTAATATGCTTCTGTGCCACTATCGCGCGTCATTGAATTTAACGAGTGTCATATGAAATATAGCGTGAAATAGATGAATGAACATAAATAATATTTTGATTTTTCTTCTTCTTGATATTGCATTTTTATATAATCCGACTATTTATATAGATGTGTATAGGAAATATCAGTATTCGTTGCAAGTAGATTGAAGGTAAATAGTGGAGGATGATACAAACAGAAAAAGGTAATATATCGAAGCTGCAGACAAATTAAAATATTTCTTTTGTGAATACCTTCCTACTTACATAGGGTGGTCCGCTTTACAACAGCAGGATCAGATGATATTTTATCGAAAAATAATGGTAGTTTCTTACATAAAGTATGGTCGAATTCGGCTTCGAAAAACAGTGCATTTCATCGAAGAATTGCAAGGTACAAAAAAGTTTGTAAATTAAGCAAGGAATCCATTGTGTAGGTGTATATTATGTGTATATTATATCTGTGTTGTGAGAAATTCAAGGTCAGACGATTTTTAAAATACAATATGTTTGAATACCCGATACCCACATCACTGTATATTTGACAATAAATTGGCAACCACTATTTAATAGACAATGCAAAAAAACCGAAACGAAGCCAAATTCGAGCATAATTCGTGTAGGAACTACCATTATTATTCGATGAACTATCGCCTAGTAAAGTCCTGCTATTAAAAATCAGATCACCCTGTATACCAAATGAATTACAACAAATTTTCAAATATTACACTACATATATCTACATATTATGATAATCATTGTTATTAAAATATTAATAGGTTATCTTCTTAATGTATTTATAAAATTTCAAAGTCACAACAATAAATAATAAGACACCTAACTCTTTAATTATTTCGGCGTTTTACGAACGAATATATTCATTTATATTCCGGTCTATAGCATCTCCCTCTAATGTGTCGATCTTTCACCCTCGTGCTTTATGTGAACAGCATTCGGGCTGGCACGGCAACATAAGTGCTTACTCCTGAAGTATATATTATACATTTTTCGTGAGACGGGTCCCATATACACTTATACTCCCCCAGTAGCATTTTCAATGCGGACACTGCTAGACTCCAAGACGAAAACTCCATCGTCTGTTATGCTGTGACGAGCCACAAAATTCGCTCGGCCCGACGAGGGACACATTTTATTAGTTTTTAGGTACTTTTAGGTACTTTATCGGCTATTTATAGTTGAGGTCGTGCAGAAGCTGCAGCTAAAACGATTCAAAACTTTCATTGACACATAAGAAAAAATAGAAAATTATTAACTTTACAACTATAGACCAATGTCATATAATTACAGAGGTAACAGAATAAACGTACGACTAGAAAACGTATGTTCTGCCATATTCCTATACGTGGCCAAATCTTTTAATAAAATCGCTTCCATAATATAACAAATGTTTTAAATACCTATCAGAGTATATTTCCATCGCCACATTATTTTGCATGCCTCTAAAATATATTTTCCTTCCATGACATTTGAGAAATGACAATTATATTTATACTAAATTTACTATTAATATAAAAAGTACTATGTATATATTTTGTATATTTATTAAATGAAAAGCCACAGTTAATATACTATCGACTATATAGTGGATAATATAGTGACATAGTCACTATATTATCCACTGTTCACTTAACATATACATAGATGACATAGATGTAAAATACAGGTACAATTTGTTTTTATATAAGTACAAAAATGTATATAAAAAGTTACATATTGAAAATGCGTATACAAGGTTTATTAAATAATTTAAAAATGATTATACACAAAGATTTATTCATATCGTTAAGTGATAAGATGGTTCCACTTATTCAAATTGTTCTTATTTATGATCATAAATCCAAATGCAATCTATAACAAATGATAATTGTTTACCATTCAACTTCTTCGTGGTTGAATGGTTAATAACTAAAAAAATAACGTTTCATGTTGTTTATCCTTGAAGAGAAATAGTTAAACTACTGTTGATTTCATTGCATATAAGAGTAAATTTTTTGGCGATTTTAGGACTCTCGAATATTTTTGAAGGAATTTAGAGCATGTATATACGAGTATTCCATACTTCAGTCTAATAAAATATCTACGTTCAACGTGTTAGCATCGTATTATATTTTTAAACACACGGCTCAGTGTTTTAGTGGTGCCATAATTTATTTTCGTTGGCAGATTGTATATTTTGTGCTATTAGTTTTCCAATCAATCTCTCGAACATGTGGGTGACGTCAAGTACCCAATGGCGCCGAGACGCTGCTCGTCTGAAACTTATTTTAATTAAACCAATTTCTGCTCGATTGCTTGGAGTGACAATAACAGCACATTATTTTTACACTTATGATTAATGTTGTGGCAGATATCGATTATTATTGAGGACACAGTTGCTAAATAATCTAAAGATGCAAATGCAGGTTGATGATGTTGTTTAAATAATAACATTATTATTAATAATATGATGAGTCTTGAAAATAATGTGTTCTAAAAGAAAAAAATGTGCATTTATTTTCCAAACATCTGTAAACCGTTTTGTGAAATAAAAATGGTAATATAACAAAAATCAATTTGAAGTTACTAGGAAAATGCTGTATTTGCTAAAATAAATAAATTTAAATAATTTTAATTTTTTGGTGTTAGAGGCGTGCGTGACATTTTTTTATAGCAATATTAAATAGTAAAATACATAACAAACATAATTAATCATGCATGTGGTCAATGGGGTTGAATTTTAAATTATGCTTAATTTTTTTGCACGACTGAATTCCATAATCACATTATCAACGATCAGCTATCACCCACTCAATATTTATTTTTAACAAAGAAAAATAAATTAATATGCAACCGTTTTGCCATTTATTTAAAATGATATATGTACAACTGGAATTCCTTTCCTAACATATAAACTTCAAAATAGAGAACATACTTTTACAGATTTTTTTAATTAATAATAGTACCTATAAACTGTACAAAAAAAATAAAATATAGAATTACTGGTGAAATCAAGTTTATTGTTATTGTTTATTGTATAATGTTTGCAGTGTATTTTTTAGAGGATAGTGTGATTTTTCTGAGAGCAGTATTATTTCTTTAATTAATCTAAAATTATGATTTTCTTCATTTGGCAATAGTACAGAGTGATCTGGAAAATCTGAATCTAAATCTAAATCTGGAAATAAATTAGGTATTAAATCGAAAAACTATTGCCCAACCGCTACTACTAATTTGGTTATGAAATCTTCAGTTGGTTCAGTTCAATCTATTGTCTGAGGCTAATAATAACTTTCTTATGTTCACCTCAACATTTTCACATATTTTTACTATACCTGGCGCTGGCAGTTGCAAACCTCGTACAAAAAAAATTATATTAACTAATGGATACAAAATTTCAATAAATAACTCTCTGTATTAATCAATCTATAATTAAATATGTGCATACTTGTGCAGTTCATTAAGCAATCAACACATTTTTTTTTCAACATAGTAACAAGTATCATAGTATCCAGCGATATATGCCACAATTACTACTTACACTCTCGAGTCTCATAAAACATGGTTACGACTCTTTTATAATAGCTACCACTGCTCGCGAACGATGATATGTACTTACTTTAACAAGTCTTCTTCTATCGTTTTTAATACCTTTTTTTCTTGTACATTTTCGTTGTTTTCTTTTTTGTTTTAAGTGACTGTGCGAGTCTTCACTTGCACCAGTTGAAATATCATAAACATCTGTCAAGTAAGACATATCTGAACTTGTATGCTTTTGAATACCAGATGGCATGCAGATCAAATACCACAAATTGAAATGGCTCAGTATTCTCCAAATTCGTACTAGGCACTGCCATTTCATGCTCGTTTTCCAAGTTCAACAAAATCTTCCGTTTGGAAATGATTCAAGCAAACTACTTTGTTGACTGACCAACTAAAATTATCTTTCTCAATTCCCAAGATTGCTGCGACAAAATTTGGTACCATTTGTTACGAGGAAATCTGATTGAAAAAATCAATACGATTATGCACACTAAACGGCCATTCGACTGTCCTAATTTATTTCTTTATAACTACAACATACAACTATACCACATAGTGTAAATTGATAACTGATGTACGTAATGAAGCGGGCTATTCATTACGTACATCAATTTATAGTTATATAAAAATAAATTAAGACAGTCTGAAGATACGCCACTGTTCATTGGTGATAAAGACTTACTGGTGGAAAGATACTCCGGGAGGCTTTCGCAAGCGGTAATTTTTCGGTAAGGACTTCACGATACAAGAAAAAATGAGCAACTTAAAATAAATATTTAAACGCAGTACCTATTTTTAAACACAAAATCAATTACCTAAAATAACAACCGACCTTGACAGTTCGAAAAGATTATGTACCATCAGTGTGTCAACCCCCCAAACATAAAGGAAGTCCCTGGCCAGTTTATTAGACTCACTATGAAATTTGCTCTAATTTTGAGAAATTGTGACCAAAAAGACTTATTTTTTTAATGATTACCTTTATTTTACATACTAAACATATTCTAAGATTGATTTATATAAAATAATCCTAACTATTAATAACTATTTACAAAATACTAATATTTAGTCAAGCCTCCTTTGGCTTTCAATAAAGCCTTGATTCTTCGATGCTTTATTGAAAGTAGTCGAAAGTGTCGATGCATTTCTGGGCTATTAATTTCCATGCATCATTGTGGTTTCAGTGGTGGATGATTCTTTCAATCAACTTGACCTTTGTGGTAATATTTTCCTTTCCTAGTTCTCGTTTTAGACATTCCCAGACATTTTCGATTGGGTTCATATCGGTAGAATTGCCAGGCCATCGCAGAAGGGGAATTCGGTTGTCTTCCAATTTTTTTTATGGATTTGGCAGTATGACAAGGTGCACCATCTTGCATAAAGTGTTTTGAGTCATTTCCAAACCATTCATCCATCTGAGGAATGAAACGTCTTTCCAAAACTCTTGTACTGGCCCTGACGCATGGTACCCTCGACGCTGTAAAGGCGACCAAGACCCTTTCCACTTATCACTGACCATACCATCACTGAAATTGGATGCGTTACAGTTTTAATTACACAGTCCGAGTTATATTTTTCATAGGGCCTTCGTTCGACAAAATGGGATTTGTCACACAGAATCTGGAAGTTGCTTCACCACTGAAGCAAACCTGCTTAATCAAAATGATATTAGCATGATGCAAATGTTAAATCTTTATCTAGCTTACTAACGATTTTCCAATCATCCAGGGTGAAACGTTTGTACGAACTAGCCCAAGCATACCTCTTTTTATCATTGCTTCAGAAGACCAGTTAAAACCTAATTAACTAGGTTTTAACTGGTCTTCTGCTTCGGAACCCCATGTCAGGGCAATTTCGTCGTACTGTTCTCTCCGATACATTATAGCCTGACTCTTCAAGCTGTTTTTTTTATATCTGAGTATGAGGCCTTTCTATTTCCCAGAACAATATTCCTTAGACATCTTTGACTTCTTGGAGATCAAGCTTTTTTTTGCCCCAACGACCTATCCGTTGTGGCTTTGTTGGCGGTGGACAGGTTGGCATTCATTCTTACCGATGCCTGTGAAACTTCAGTCAATTTGGCAATTTGCCGTTGACTATGGCTTGTATGCCTCAAAAGTATTGTTATCTGAGCAATTTTCTGAGAGAAAGGTCTTTACATTTAGTTGCATAACTATGTGTATTATAAATTATACAGTAGTTACCATAAATAACCATAAAAAATTTAAATATCCCCAAGTGAGTCTAATAAATTGGCCAGGGACTGTAGGTATGCATATTGACATTCTATTGGTCAAATTTAAAATGCATTCAAAAAATCATCCAATAATCAACAAGATAAATAAGCCTATTAATAAAGACGGGGATATACTGTAGTAAATTTGGGTTCCTAAGGTTTACAACGCCAATGTATAATATGACAGCGCTCTTGCCATTTACGAGAATTTGGATGCGCACTCGAAGGCGAAGCTCATTATGCTCAGAAGCTCAGCAGCTGCCTGGCGTGCGTGATCCTTATTCCGTGTGATAGACAAAGATGATTTAATCTGCCAATGTATATATTTACCAATGTATATATTACCAATGTATATATTATCTAACATATTTAATCTTATAACTAATATAACTACATCTTACATCCTTCCGAACTATTTCCAATAAGAATGAAATAACATGCAATTTTTAACAGAATTTGTTGCTTATAATTTTATTTCATTGAAAAAATATAGGAGAAATAAATTAAACTTATTTTGGTACATTAAACAAATGATGTAGGTATTTCAAAATAAATATTATGAATATATCAGTTTATAGAAATATTAAGCCTTTATCTAAATATTATTTTATTCTGATCTACTTAATTCCTTCTATAAAATATATTTATATTCTATTTAGGTCAATTTAAACGCTCTTCCGAGCAAAACTCTTGAAAAGCTAACATGCGGTCTTTGTCGGATACGCGAATTTCGGCAAACTAATAGACAACCTTCAATTTAAATATACACATCTGGTAAATATACAGTGCTCGCCAAAAGTTTGGAATAATGGTAGTCTCTTTCGTTTATTCAATTGTTTTGCGGGAATAATGGACAGGTCAATTTTATATTTTGAAATTTTATAGCACTCACAAGTAGCACCACCGGTTTTCTCAAATTTTTAAAGGTGAGACTTCATTAATCATCATTAAAATAAAAGGTCAGTGCAATTGCGATTTGAGCCGGACAACATTTTTAACAAGCTGAAATTTTTTTGAAATGTTCAGAACAATGCCTGTATTGATATTTGAAAGTTCCCAAAACGCCCGAGTTAGAAAAGCCGCAATCGTAAAAAACCCCCGCCTTCTTGAATTTTTCGGTTTTGGTTATATCTTTTGAACTAACCGGCCTTACATGTTATTAATTTGACACCTGAACTCAAGTCAAATTAACGGTTTTCGACTTGCGAGTAAATATAATAATGAGTTATGGTATCTACACCAATTTTATTTTATTTATTATCGCGAATATGGAAAAAAGAGGTCAAATTGTGATCTTTATACCATTCGCTACATATTATCACAAAAAAGTTAATGATGATTTTAGTTGGCGGCATTGGTTTGCATGATAATTGACGGCATTAGTTTTGCAGCTGTTCCTTGAGATCTGGAGAAAAAAAAGGGAAACAGTGAGACATTGTATCCATTTTGTAGGTAATTGTCACATGTAATATCGGAATCAAATACCTTTGTATTAAACAATATCTTCGGGTCGTCTTCATCGATGCCCTCTGACCAACTAGAACCCCCCGTAACCAGCGCAATAACCACATATTAAGGTGAAGCTGAGACCACTTTGGCAGTTACAGGAGTTCAAAATATCTACCGGAGCAGGATGAGCCATTGAAATTAAGCGTCCATATTTGAAGGCCCAGCCCCACAGCGTCGAAGGTAAACCGATTCCTTTTAGGGCCTGGAATTTATTTCAATTACAGTGCACGTTTAGTAAATTATCATTTCTCAAAAAGAAACACTAGAAATCGGACTGAATCCTACCTGGTGATAGACTCTGAATGAGTATCCATGTACTGCGGATAATGTTGGTGGACTTTCCAAATCAAGCTACGATTTAATCGACTGTTTAACTACGGTCCCCATGTAAAATCTATACCTTTCAGTGTCTAATATACTACTGATAGGGCAACCATACAATAAAAGAAGAAAAGCCTCTCCTCCAGCAGCAATTTCTTCATGTAAGGTTTCTCCAAAAGTCTGGTTTCCCCTTTCGATAGGTGGCGGACGTGGTGTCACAACCAGTAGCAGCACAGAAGAAAAGAAGAGATGGAAACAAATGTCCAAAGCCAAACTGAAATTTCGCCCAGTTGAATATTGTTGAATATCTTGGTGCTGGTATCCCGAGAACATCAGCAATGGAAGCCGTAAGGATTGCTGATCCGTGCGTCCACCTACAATCATAGCAGTTATTCCTGAAGTCCTGGAAATTTCGGCTTCTTGTGGCATGCTCTGGTATCCTTGGCTGTCGCATTGCCATAGCCGCCGAACACTACTCCTACTTTCTTGCTTCTTCAGATGGTGAAAATTTTTGACTGTACCTTTTAGCAGAATAGTGCAATCAAAAATAGTTCGGGATCTTGAAGCCAACTTAATCTTCAAGTACGTATGAAGTTCATCCTTACTTCTCCAAACGCACACGAGGCGATGGAACAATTGGTTCCGATTAATTTCTACTGTAGTATCCTTGATTAACTCTGAACTGAACTGAACTAAGTGAACTGTAAGTGTAAGAAAGATATTTTCGGTATTCCAAAACTTTTGACGTCCACTTAGAAGTAAATATATGATTTCACTATGCAGCTCTATTAATAGGAATCATTTTAATTCGCAGATAATAATTAATCAACATCCTTTTATGTGGTTGATGTCTGAATGTGTTGATAACATGAAGAGCGGTGAACTATATTTATCTGTTCTATTTCGGAATGTAAATATTTATAGTGTCCGAATCCCATATAATCTCAGTAATTAGTTTGTGCAGGCCGTAGTAAAGTTAATAACGGCTAATGATGACAAGATTAAAGGCAAATTTAATCAGGTTTAAAATAAGATATTGGCCAGTACGAAAATATTTTTTTAGTTTCAGCAAAAAGTATAAAATTGTGATTACTCTTACAGCTGAATAGGTAGTTCGCTTCATTCCCCTAATAAGTATCTGCTGTAAATTCTAGATGAAACTTATGGTGTCCATATTGAGTAACTACAATTTAATATATTCGACGTGAGTAAAATCCCTTTATTTTAGTGCATTACGTGCAGACAAATAGATGCATTAAGAAAATCGTCACGTTCAGACAAACGGACACATGTGTGCCACCATACAGATATACAGATATGCGGAAATTCCTGAATATGCGATATTACATTATTATCATCCCTCACATAATAAATAATATTCTTTGGTTTTAATAATTTCTCTCAAAATGTACTAATATAATATTTGTCCGCGACCATGTAATAACATTTAAATATTAATTATCCTATCTGAAAACTTGACTTTTTTATTTATTACATATGCATAATATTAAAGTAAGAAAAATTATTAAACTATGCCACAAAATATACCTTCAGATGCCATCTTAAAATATGTTTAAATGCAAAAACTTTCATATTTTGTGAACGAAATTATGTCAGTGATACATTACATACACAAAAGTAAGCACACTTATGTGGCATATTGTGTTTTTATAAATGTTTGGACACAACAAACATTAATATCAGCGACACTAGCATGAAGAATTTAGGACAAACTTGCGGAAAACGACCACAACCATACTGTAGTCAAGATGAATAGGTGGCGCTGCATTTATTTTCATGAGACTAGACCATCCTTAGTTAGTTAAAAATAAGGCAAGTTTTGTAATAAGTAATACCCTAGGAATAAATTAAAGAAAAATTATCACATAGTATATATTGTGATTTTGCAAATGGTACTATATTAGAGCGATGTTGAGGCAGCACCGGCTTTGTGGGGGTAAAAGAATACCCCTAGTTATTTTAAATGTATATCCATATCCTTGAATGTATCGAGTAAGTATTAACCTGTATAGCACTCCAATAACTTTCAATATTGCTTGCATCTTGCTGTATTTAATAGAAAGTATTAATTTTAATCATTGCATAAATTTATATCATACGTTTATACCTAAGCATAACATAAGTTACTATTTATAGTCCCTGGCAGCGATCCATGGCACATTTTGCGAAACCCACGCAACAAGCTGAACCAAAATACCAATTTAATGTTTCTATAAGGTTATTTAATAACAGGGCACCATTATCCAATAGCAGTTACCAAATTTCTCAATAAAAACTTTGCTTAACTAAATTTGTTTGTGAAATAGGTTAACCAATGCATTCAGATGTTATTCAGTATACGTAAACTTTGAGATATAAAATAAGAACGGGTTGTATACAGAAATTAGTCATGTATCACAACTGTTTTCTAATGGTTGCATTAAAACGCCCATCTAACACGCCGCAGAAAAAAACAGTCCCGGGAAAATCCATTAATGTTGATTCAAAATGATAGGTATTCTATAAATGGCAGGAAATCTCTACTTATAGAGAAAAAGTAGCTCTCTCTGCAATACATGTGCAAAGCATGTGAATAATTTACTTAACGAGATCTGAGACATAATTGAATCTTCTGGATTGGAATGTCTGCTACAAGATGCATTTATCTAAGAAAATTGATGGATCTAGATCGAAGAATAGTTAATCGATATAAGGATTGTCAATGATTTATGATGTATAACATACTCTGCAGGCAACAACTGTTACATTTTCCTCATTTGCAATTAGTGCTTTCAATTTCCACCTATAGTACACCAAGAGCATTGATAATACAGATTTAACTTTGTCATTGGGAATGTGAAAGCGTGTTGCTTGGTAATTAATTTAAAGCAACACGCTTGAAAGAATCTTAATGGCAAAATCTTAAGTATTTTTATGAAGGATCCAGGTGTATTCGGCAAGATAATTGTTTGCATTTTTTTTAAATTTTGAATCAGCCCATTCTATACAACATTAAAGCTGACAAGACGTGCCCACTCCAAAAGTGACATAAAATTTAAAAAGTCGTTAATGTTAATCAACATTTCATTGTGGCTGTAAGTATATTAATATTCTATTCAGATGTAGGCATTGGACGTTAGCAATAAATTTCTCTGACAGTAACATTTTTGAAAAAGTTTTTTTGTTGCATCACTAGGAATTTGAAAACAATTCGCTGTAACGACGCTATAATTGTTGTTTTAAATTTTTTGTAATGTTCGGAGCTTCAAATGGGTTGCAAAAAATCTCCAACTTTGTGTCAATTCTTGGAAACTTGGGGTTTTGTTAGAAAAGTTGACTTTGTCTTCAGTGACTGACTTATTATGGCGGCCCAAACTGCCAATCACTATTAATAATTCCCATATTAATATAGCGCAGCTCTGCTCCAACTAGAAGAAAGGAGTTTATCCAATAGACACAAGTTATCCACTTATTATTCACAGGCGTACATACAAATAAAGGGCAGCATAACACACGCGTGAGTTATAAGTCATAACACACTATGACTTATTACTTAGAATACACGCCATTTTTTCTAGAAACATCTAAGATTTATTTATAAATTTATACGAGTTAGTTACATAAATTAATATTAATATTAAATGAGAATAAGTCAAATTTTATTCTCATTTAATATTGGATTTGATTGATTGAAAATTATATATCAGCACAAAGCTATGAAAACGATTACAAAAAACTTAACTGGTAGTCACATACTGCTCTTTCTCAAATGCTTCGGATGCCAAAGTTAACTACTTTTCTCAAAAAAAATTCATCACAAATGAGTGCGATATTTATACATCTGTCATTTCGGAGTTTAATAGTTTGAATAATATTTTCAGCCTGCGTTAAATTAAAATTAAATCAAATTCTTTATTCTGAACGAAACGGTATGTCAATGTTGTTAAATTTATTTTTGTTTATAGCGTTCGTAAATAAGATATCCTATCTCAATATCACATTACAGATTTTATCATAATACGAGATGTCCAAGCACCAATAAGGTCTGTTTTTTACAGTGATTGATTAGTTTCTGTAGGAGATTAGACGCTGCTATCAGATATGGTATACCTACCGACATTCGAGATACCGATCATTGCACTTCTTTTCTGTCACCCTTCCTATAGTGTTATACAGATAAAGAAACTCTATTCGTAAGAACAAGTTACAATACAAAACGATCTCAAGCTGGTTATCATAAATTCAAAACTCTTTATAGATTATAACTTCATATCACCCGACAAGGTAAAAAGCCAGAGGTTTTATTCAAATCTGCCATTGCTTTGTTGAAGACGGTGATTTGATGAACGAAGCGTTGAAGCAAGATGAGAACCAGGTATCATGATACATGTGTTTTCAGAAGTCGTCTATAGTCGGTCAGGAATCGGTCAATGGGTTATTATAGAAGAAAAAACCGCGGATTGTTTTTAAATTAGAGGGAGCAAATTGGAAATAGGGGCGAAGATGCACCGTTTTTGTTTTTTCAATATATCTCACAAACGAAGCAAAATTTTGATATACATTACAACAAACTTTTTGTAGAGAATTGGATTTCTCATCGAAATGTGTTATTGAAAAGATTTAAACAAAATTGATGACGAAAATGTTGAAACGAAATGAAAAAAAAAACAAAATTTCAATTTTTTCGATTGTACGCACGCTGACTGGGCATGACCGAATAACACGAAGCGGAGCAGCAGCTAGCTCTATGTAACTTAAACGTCATATTTGATGAAAACCATATCTTCGGAATACAACATTGTTTAATAATGTTTTGTTTAATAATGTTTATGAAAACATAATATATAATACCATGTACCACCAATCAAATATAATGCAATGTACTACAGACAACGGAAATTATAGTTATTTTTGTTCAATTAAAAAGTGCTTTTCTCAATCTAATCAAGATAATGTAACCGCTAACACATTCATGGTCACACTCTGCATCTAATAAAAATCGGTTTATGATCGGCTCGGTTTGAGGTCAAATAATATGACAATGAAAGAATAATTACATCCAATTAGATTTATTACTATATCAACGAAGCGATAGATAAAGTATGAAAAAGGTTCTGCAGTAATCAAATACATAAAAACTGTCTTTAATTGGATAATTAAATTGTTTGTTGTTAATAATTAATCTATATAAATAAATTATAACCGTCATTTTTACTAATAATTTTTTGAATTTCTGCTTTATATTGGATTTGGTTGGACTCTTACAGTAATAATACATTTATTATCTATTAAACCACGTTACAAAGGTATGGGACTTGCCCAAAACTAGAATGTTCAAATATAAAGTATATAATATTAGTTGGAATAATACAATAATACAATAGTTAAACAATAATACCGAAGGCTAAAATTACAACAAAATAAAACCAATCAATAACCCAAAATACAAATTAATAATGTATATTTAGTAAGTATTCATTATTCATATACACTGTAGATTTTTGGAATTCGGTAAACAATGGCTACACCTAAAAATCGATAAATGATTTCAAATACGTTTTTATAGTAGGCCAGTAATGTTAGATCCATAAAAAGTGTTTTGAGAAATTAATTTACAGTAAGCTGGAAATCGTTTAATACCTTCATTTTGTCCTAAATTGGTGTTATCTGAGTTTGCATCATCATCAACTTTTGGGAGCCAAGAATCTGCGAAATGTTTGACCATTTGTTAGTTTTTGCTTGTAGCTGGAAAACGGTGTGTCGTCGCACGGAAAATATCATCCCATTCAATATTACAGAGGGTTAAATTCTTCGTCGAATGAACATCTAAAACTCCAAATTGGTATAGCCGAATTGGTCACTGATATAGCCGAAATCGAAAGTTCGAAACCGGGAAAATTTCTCATTTCGCCTTTCTCATTTCTCGCTCATTTCTCATTTTGCCACTTTCCAAGACCATATGCATTTGAAAAAAATACTCCTTTTGGAAAAATCCATAGATCAAAAGTTGTAGAAAATTAAATTCCACGTTATAAAAATACTACAATTTTCAAAGGCAGTCATTTTGAAAGACTACATTTGGCATCAATTCAAAATTGATGACATGAGCGCTGGTTGGTCTTGGCGTTGTGAAAAATTTGGAGCTCCTACATCATTCAGCATATCCAATATGTCCTGATTCTCGTCGTCAGTAATGGTCATTGTTGCCAATACAGTTTTTGCAGGTGTACTAAAATATCACCCCTGACAGCTCTTGAATATGCGGGCCCCATCAGCATCTTTCCTGTAGACTAAATTGCGTAAATGGTGCTAAGGATATCCTGCAGTCCATCGATTATGTATCGAATAGCACCCATAAAAGACATCAGCAGGTGGAATCCACCTAGGCGCACGATCACTGATGATAATACACTCTCTGGCTTTGTAATTTAGAGGCTGGTCAATGTCACAAAGTAGCATTTTTGTTCATCACCTCTCCGTTCAACTGAATTAAGGAGAACGAAGTATATAGTGTCAGGGATTCCTAGAGGATCATTGAGGAGGGATGGTTACAGGGACGAGATTTCTGAAATAGCTGATAATAAATCCGTCCAAGGATGTCCAAGCGCTCTCTCCATTTCCCATACAACCACATGAATTCGCTCGCTGATTACTTTACCGCATCAATTGGGTTTTGTACATCGTAGATACAAATTGACTTGAGTCCATTCTGGTTGGTTTTTGCTCAGGCGGCCAAGTGTTTCCAAATGACCCAGTTTCCCTGGCTTCGTAACTTGGATACCTTCTTCAATCTTGCAATTCTTGCCTCTGACCAGGTTGAGGAATGAGGTGTTATACATGAGAGCCCTCCCATGCCACGTGTTGTAGCCGTCAATCATGTCTACGTTCAGCATTGTCACGCACCCATTGGCTAAGAAAAATAATTACAAGTGAAATTGATCTTTTATATATGCACGTGTTTCACTAGGACGAGAACCTTTAAACTACTCGAAAAAAAATCGATCAGCTGCAAGCGTTCTCTATGTCACGTGGTCTTGCGAGAGACAATGGCACCGCAGCGCACTATGATTCCTAAGACCTACCCATAGCGCTACTCACTCACACTCGTATATAACATTCTTGATCACCTGGCAGGTTGAATGTTCCATCACAAGACCTGTCTATTAAATAAAATTCTAGATATCAACATTTTCCTGTCTAAATCTCAACGTGCCTCAAATATATTTTTTTGATATTTTTCAAATACAATTGTGAAACCGCCTGGCAAAATGTTAGACCCGACTAAATAATCTGTCTTTTTTATTTTAGACTCATTAAATACTAAATTTGAAGGTATCAAAATTTCAAAATGCCAGAGATATTGTTTGCTAAATTAATTTCCCAAAGTTAAAAATTCAAGGGTTGGTTAAGTCCAATACCCTTCGGCCTGGTCTTCTATTTCGTATTCAGACATTAAGAAAGCAGTATTATACACATTTTCAAGTTGCCTCAAATACCTACCCAAAATTGTCTACCAGCTCTCCTACTAAAACAAGCATCATCCAATTAGGATATTAAAACCTTGGGACCCTCTTACAAAAGGTGTGTCGTATAATTTCCGTGGAATATTGGGGTTCAAATTAATCAGTGTGTGTAATGACCCTTGTATTCCGCTAAAATATTTTTTCCTCTTTCATTCGTTAGCACTATAGCGTGTCTGGGTGTAATTACTTCCCACTTCGTTATGATAATAAGATGATGGAATATGTTTACCACATAAGTTCAGACAGAAATAATTGTCAATAACGATTACAGTAACTTCAAACTTTTAGAGCAAGATAATAACAATAAGCATTAAGCATTATAAGCAAGATAGTAACTTTTCAAATAATTATATTTAAAAAAATTAGGAAGAAATTATATTTTTTTCGAAGGTGTCAGAATAATAAGTTTAAATTCCCTGTATACAAAACTATTATTCAACCCCATTTTGAACATTGTCCTACATTATTTATATGTTTGATCTCAATAAAATAACATATTTACGTAAACTCAGAAACTGAGCAATGAGAATTATTTTGAGATGTGGTAGACTTACTTATCTATATCTTATTTTTATCTATATCTTTAATGCCTGAAACGTTAGAGTGAATAACTAATATATATATTTATATATATATATATATATATATATATATATATATATATATATATATATATATATATATATATATATATATATATATATATATATATATATAGATATATATATATATATATATATATATATATATATATTATATATATATATATATATATATATATATATATATATTAAATCAAACTGAAACTTGTAATACTAAAACGTTGACCTTTAGAGGTTTTATTAATTACTAGCTGTTACCTGCGACTTCGTCCGCGCGAACTTAACACGTGTAGTGACCCCTCGCCACAGGCAGCCTTTGTGATATCAAGTCGTGGAAGGAGGAAGCTGTGGAAGTCGCAATTCGGTGCGCGCGCGGTACTGGGCACTGCTACTTTATTGTTTATTTTATTATTTTACTATTTTTATTTTATTATTAATCGAAGATCGAGCAGGAGATTTACGTTAATTATTTACTAACGCGCGGAACCGAGATTCTGAGATTAGCCGGAATAAACAGTATCAGTCTGTTGACAGACAAAAAATTAAAAAATGGTTAATAAAAGCATTCAGTAAAAGGCTGTTATTTTGACATTACAAAGAAATACTACAATTTTATTCTTTTATATAGACAATAAGTTACCAGATAGTGTAAAAAATGTCTACAACTGGAAATCAATTCAAGGCTAACTTAATGAAATATCTACATGTAAAATAACATGTATTTCAAACTATTAATTTTATATATAAAATAAATTGAGGGTAATAATATGTAGGTAATAAATAAATGTATGTATATATAAATTTTCTTTCTTTATGTACGTCTTCCCTACATTGTACATTTATTGTATTGTACATTTCATGCATTTCATACATTTACTGTATTTTTCGTACATTTATTGTATTGTACATTGTATTATACATTTATTGTATTGTACATTTCAAATATACTATCCATGTATATATTTTACATCTTTGCATTTTTTTTTCGGCAGTGTGGGGACTGGATCAACCTGAAAATTTTGGAAGTCACACCTGAATTGACAACACTTGGAGCAACTCTAGCAGAAGCGTTGGAACTACAAAAGGCTCACGATGAAGTGCTTCGTCAATTACAAGTAAGTCTCCTTATATCTACTAATATAATTATTTACATCGATATATATATTTTGAAGAATTAATTATATTTTTATTATTTTTAAAAACGCTTAATAGGCTGAAGCCAATACCTTTTTAAAAAATATTATTAAAAGGCAAGGAATAGCCGGAGGGTTTAAGCAAAGAGATATCAGATGATTTATACATTATAAATAAGAAGAATATATTTAAATAAAATTTCATTTTTACTATGCAGTTTGCAGGTGAAAAGCAATCTAAATATATTTTTTTTTGTATACAAACACGAATGGCATTTACTATAATTACAATCTGATCTGAACTTAGATCAATGAGTAATATTTTTCTAACCTAATTTACTACTGCTACAAAACTTATATCTAAGGACTTACGCACTAGTGTTCCTTATATTTTTCTAATACTTAATTACACTAATATTAATGTGTACACAGGCACTGTTCTCTGCTTTTGCACTAACACAAAATTATACTAGCTCGAAGGGTTTGATCCTCCTGAGCCTTCGAATCTGGTTTGTATTGTCGAGGATGTCGAGGATCTGGATGACTTCGACATTGACGTGACGATGAAGTCGCTGTTCGTGACTTTTGGCGAATTCGCTGATGGTCTGAATAAAGGTGTCCATTCCCATGTCCCTATGGAGGTCACTATTTCTGCAATACCAGGGGCATTAACAATGCTCCTTAACACTTTGTTTTGGAATAGCTGGATTATATCTAGATTGCTCTTACTGGCACAACCCCACAGCTGGATTCCATATGTCCATACGGGCTTGCGAATTTGTTTGTACAAAAGTACTTTGATATATATTGACAGTGTGGAATTTCGTCCAAGCAGCCAATACATTTTTTTTAAATCTGATATCTAATTCTTCCTTTTTCTTTTTGACATGTGCTCTCCAGCGTAGCTTAGCGTCCAGTGCTATACCCAAATATTTTGCTGTATCAGCATATGATACTTGGATATTGTTTATGCTAACAGGGATATGTCGGTCTCTCTTGTTAGTGAAATTAACATGGGCAGATTTACTCTCATTTAGTTTAATTCTCCATTGCTTAGTCCAGGTGTTGATTTTGTTAACTGATTTTTGCAGATTTATTGCCGCTTCTTGGTGATCCTTTCCCACAGCCATTATAGCAGTGTCATCAGCAAAGGTGGCTATCGTGTCATATTCTAATTCAGGAATATCACTGGTGTATAGTAAATAAAGGACTGGCCCTAATACACTCCCTTGTGGTACTCCCGCCTTGATTTCTTTAAGTTCAGAATAAGCGTCTTCCTGCTTAATTCTAAAAGTTCTATCCGAAATATATTAATCATATTTTAATCTAAAAGATGCATTAATAATATAGGTAAGTTTTAGAATGGCTTTACGTGGGAGATGTTTTAGAATTTCCCCCGTAATTAGGTCAAATCCTGGGGAATCTAAATATATTACAGGTTTTTATATTCAAGGAACACAAAAAAGTGATAAGTATACAATATCAGAAATGATACAACTATAAGTTTAAACCACAGATTCTGTGTAGCCATGCTATAGTCCTACCACTCGAATCAAAGATTAAAGATCAGATTCTGAATTTATTAGTTGTTTTGTTTTATCACTGAACACATATTTTTTTCCTCCATGCATGTTGTTTACCATATTTCTCCTTAGCCTTTAGCAACACTTGTTACGTTATTTGGTAAGGTCTTCATAGATATCAATATCTGAACCACTCTATTTATTTTTCTTCGCCACTGCTCTTTCATTTAATTTAATTTCATTAATCGCCGCTACTCTTTGATTTAATTTAATTTCATTAATTTTTTCGCAAAATTAACCAAAATGACCCTCGATTTATCGAGTTATGACTGACCGACTCGAAAAACCATGTCGTTGTTATTTTTCGTACACGATGCATTTAATTTTTTATTTATAAAATCCACCATCATATCGCAAACATCTTCCTCGTGATTCTCATCAAACCTATAAAATCACAAGGGGTTTTTCTTAGATAAATGCTCAAGAAGATCGTGGCATAGATGGCACCATGAGTTTCGTCAATATTTAGGGATATTATTATTTTATCTTAAGGGATCATTATATCCTCTCTCTCCTACACTATTTTTTTAAATAAATCTTCATTTATTTTATTATTATATAACTATAATAATTACATTGTATGTTATATTATTATAATATAATTTATGTTAACAAACAAAGCAGAAATTAATTAGAAAATAGAAATAAATATCAAATGATAAATATTTTCTGGTAACTAATTTTCATGTATTCAATCGCTCATCGAAATGCCAGCAAAGGAAGGTACCGTTTATTTCTTCTACATTTCAATATTAACCATTGGGTATTGCACTAAAAATATATCTGCTTTGGTGTTAAGTTTCCGCGAATCCTTTATGGGATATATATACACAGCAGATGCCATCATTCACTCGAACTGTTTTGATAAAATATTGCATATTTATTTCATGAGCATTGCCAACCTATGATAAGTTTGCTTATTTATATTTTAAATAACGAGAAACTATTTCCAACTTTCGATCTCATTGCAATATAATATTGCAAAAGCTAAGCTAATCGCCAAGTCCTGTGCCATGGAATAAGTACAAAAGTCGTATTAGGTACAAAATAATAGAGGTGTAAATATGGTATACCATTTTGTTTGTTAGACACATCTTCAAAACAAAGAGGTAAAGCAAACCTAAACTTGATGACGCTCCACCTAAAATAATTGGAAATAAGTGTCATTAATCAAATATAACCCAATCCTCGTACTTTTCGAAAGAAAAAAACGTCCTGAGTATCGTCCATATCGTCGTCTGAATCATCTGCTAGGTCCAAATCGTCTTTGCACTTTGCACTCTGATTATTTTTCAGGTCTGAGCGCTTACGTTTGTTGTTGATTTTTGTGCGCAATTTTGCCTTTGAACTCTCCAAGCTCAGGTTCCTTTTTGCTCTTAAAACTTTTGCCTCTTTTTCGTTCTTTTTATTTATGTACTCATTAAGTTCATCTTTATCAGGATATAGTCAGAGAAGCACCGACAGCTTTTCGTCCTGTGTTAGAGTTCTTTCGCTTGGAGACGGAAACCGGGCAATGTCAAAAGGAGGTATATGATATGTGATATGTGACGCTTTCTTTGGATAGCCGCCGAGAACTTGGAGAAGTTAAATTATAAAAAAATTAGTTATGAAGAGCAATTCATATAAGTATAACAAAAACCTCGAAAAACACTCAAAAAACTTTCAATAAGAACATCCAATAAAAAATGTATATATTAATAATTACATACCTTCATATCTACTAAAATTTTATGGGGAAGCTGTTCATAATATCAGGTGTGCCAGACTGTGAAAATTTTATGAATATGTTTCCAGTCCTATACCAATATTTGAACGAAATGTAATTTCAACTGCTTGCCGATAGATGCAGACACTTTATTTTCAAAATCAGCCACTACTCCATATTGCCAGCATATTCCATATTTGCACCTTGTCCTCTAGTATCTAGTAGCTACGTAGTAAATACAAAAAATAGGAACAAAATGGGCCTTTCACCCTTATAAGTAATAATACTTAACGTGGTAAAATATCGGGCAATCCTACGGGATCTATTTTACCTTGTACATAATTTGAGGAAACTCTACCCGTAAGGTAACGACTGGTTGCAAAACAAGAATTACTAAAACATTTACAGGACGTAAGGTAAAATTTAGGGTTAATTACACGGATAATAACTCTGGATAATTTTAGCTGTGTACCGTGGGATACCTGTTACCTATTCATATGAAAAGAAAACTCACGAAAAACTTCTAGGCCTACTTAGTTCTTTATTTCTCAAAACAATACAATTATGATATTTCTGAAGTAATCTTTCTGTATCAATTTGTTAGCTGCCCCGTACGTTTTGTGTATAAGGACTATTCCTGTATTCTTTCTGGGGTAATGTTTGGCTATTTATTTTTTTTTTAATTATTTCTTAATTACTGAATTGACTAGTACCGGAAGAAAATACTGTAAATAAATAAAATTGGTTGCTTATGTAATTAGAAAAAAATGGTCTCGTTTCTTAATGTCAGTTTGGACTTCAATTACTAAAAGTGCTTGTGCTAAAAGTGTTTAAACTATGAGAAATTCTATTTTATATTTCTAACTGTAATATATAAATACATAATAATTTTTTTCTGTCTAATCGTATTATATACTTAATTAGCTGTAACACAAATACTTTTTTTCTGTTTAATCATATTATATAATTAATTAATTGACACACAAATAATTGTAATTGATTCATATAAATTATAGCCCAAGATCTACTGACTTGATGCCATTTGTAGTTATAATGGCGCCCACTTTATTACTTTCATATTTATATATGTATTTAGGTTACTTAGGTCAAATTTAGTTCAAATAATTTGAGGTACATAATTGTTCTATTTTTATTTAACTTAGAAGACAAATATCACGAAATCAAGACATTCCTATACCATTTAGGACATTTCAAAAATTTAAATTCATGAAAGAAGTAAATATCATGCGTTCACTCAGTAAAGTCGAAATAACGCGGACTGTTGATTTAGTTGAAGATGGACACTAAGCGCACGTAGCAAATCTAAGTGATTTGCTAGTTATACATTTGCTAGCAGACTAGTCCATCCGTTATTTGCAGACTTTGGTAACGTAACCAAGCAACAAGTAGCTGCTCCATAAGGGCCGCATAAGACAGGATATGAAAAACATTAGAGTAGATATTTCTTACTAAACAGTAAAAAATCGACTGAAGGAAGCTGGTATGAGGGCACGTCTACATTTCCTCTACAACGTCGACAAAGATAATTGCAGTTTGCATGGCGCGAAATCCATGAGAAATCCAAGAGAAATTTCCTCCTGGAGCACGGAATTTCGGTCATGAAATGGCCGGCCATCAGACTCGATCTTAACCCCATCGAACATTCATAAGAGATGTTGGACAGAGGTAATACGGGCAGAATATAGGTTAGGAATTTCTGAAAAAACTCATTAGAAGTATATCTCGTCGTTGTCATGCCGTAATCGATGCTAATAGAGGCCACAAGCATTCTTGAGATTCTAAATTGTTGGCGCAATTGAACTTTCTTAATAATGGATTGTTCACTGCACTTTGACGTTCTGATATTCTGTACATTTAGTTTGGTACATAAGAAATGAGTAGATTCAGAACAAATATTTTGTTTACCATTTAAATAGGGATGTTTAATAAATAAATCCACATAAGAAAAATGTTGGTCGAATACTAAAAAAAATGAAATCAGTTAATATTATGTTACGAGTATGTATGTATGTATACTGACCATTTATCTGGATCTTTCAACGTTTATGGCTGTCCGTTTCCTAATGTTACAGTTGAATACGTTCCATATAAGCTTTTAATTTAGGCATGACTGGGCATGAATTGTAATGTAAATTTTCCTAATGTAAAGTGAAATTGTTATTTGTAAATAATTCAGTGTAGGTACCGCTCTAATATTTTCTAAGATTTTTAATTTTATTAGATTAGAAGTATTTATTTACGTTTATTTCTAATCAATTAATTTATACAACTGAATTTGCAATCATGACTATGAACCAATAGTAGTTATCGGAATTAATTGTGCGAAAGTTCAGTTTAACCGATTTAAAAACAACTTTGCATTATGACATTTCAGCTACTAATTATTTACATGGGAATACTTCTGACTTGTTATTCAGTAGGCGTCATCCCACGTATGAAATAATGAGATTCTACTTTCAGGCTACAAATTAATCTACATAAATATTGGGAAGACTTTTTAATGTTTAAACGATAACAATATTAATTGATTCTTGGCTCAACCTTAACATAGAGAGTACAGAAAAATCAGAATTGCTCTTACATTCACCAGATCAGGGCTTACATATTACAGCTTTTGCAAATTCGCACCGAATTGTAACGCAAAGTAATTGTGATAGAGATGTCGCATTATTTTTAAGTACTGAGCAGAGCTAAAGACGCTAGACAAGCTTATTGACGATTATTTAAAGGATGAGCAACTTGATGAGCCTCTTCATGTACATCAGTACGATTACCAGAATGATAAATCGATTTGTGATTGTACGGCTGTGCCTAAATTTTTGGTGTAATACAAATACGAAAAATACAGTTTAGAATATGCATTTCTTATTGGCTGATTTTTTTTAAATAATTTGTTTTAAATGTCCTGCGTTGCAGTTTATACATTCTTGTAATCTCCTAATAAAATTGTTCATGACCTCATGTGGTAAATGTGGATTTTGGTGGTATATAGTATAATAATAGTGGTAAATTATTCTCGTATTTTATTTTTTAATTCGTCCAGAGTGTGTGTGGGACTAGATATCTCTTTTCTCTTAAGATAACCCCAGAGGAAAAAACCTTGCCGGCCAAGCAATGTCACTAAATTTAGAAATCACACGCCCTGGAAACATGCGCCTTAAAATGTTCATAGTGTCTTGCAGTGTGTGCCGTGGCACCGTCTTGCTGAAATATTGGATTATCTATACCAATTCTTTGAGTTTCGCCAATCACAAAATTATTCAGCATAGCGCCATAACGTTCGGAAGTTATCGCACTTCGATTATTCTCTTCATAAAAATAAGACCCGATGATAATCAAAGCTGATACACCATACCACCTTGCCTTGCGAGAATGGAGAGGTCTTTAGTGTAAATTCATAGAATTTTCTTCTGCCCAGTATCCAAAATTCTGCTTATTCACATATCCATTTAGGTGAAAATGAGCCTCTTCAGTCATTATCAGATTGATAATTTCTGCTGGATCATTGTCTAAAAGTTCTAAGGACTGGTTACAGAAATTTTATCCTGGTCTTTTAGTTCTTGACAAATTGGATTTTTATAAGGATGAAAACTCAAATCTTTATGTAATATTCGTTGTACACTTCTTCTTAAGATGTTTAAAGCAAAAGACTGTTTGACAGCAGAACGCTGTCAAACAGTCTTTCGACTGTTAGACTTCTTAGGACTCCAATTCTTACTCTCTCAATATTTTCTGGGGTACGAACCATTTTGATACCACCGCTAAACTTTAATTTTACAGAACCTGTACCTCGAAAATCGGTAACCCACTTTAAAAGTTGTCGCTTCGGAATATTTCCATGCTGAGGTATGTGAAATTCACGAACAAAGTTTCGTTGAGTCTGAACAATGGACTGTGTTCGAAAAAATGTTTCCACACAAAATACTCTTTGATTAAGAGTATAGTGATTCATGTCGGATAAAAATGCAGTATTTTTGAAATGAAACGTGGAACTTTTGACACTTGTCAATAGAACCGCCTTCATTTCAGAGCCTACTCAAAACCACCAGATCCTGTTGTCCAACCCTGTACTAATAATTTTATTAATTTATCCACCGACATCACGAACAAGTCAATTTCGGTATCATGAACAAGTCGACAAAGTTTCAGCTTTTGTTGTATTAGCAGTGCAGACGCAAGTGCGCGAGCGGTCCATTCCCTTACGTGCCTAATGCCTAATAAAGCGTAGGAAAGAAAGATATTCATAGAGATTCTATATCATACTTAATATTTGATATATTAAATTTGAAGTTTTTAGCTGGTATTACTTATATATTATGTGTCTGTTTGCCAATAATTTTATACATGATGTGCCTTTATATCTGTATGTTTCTTTTCTACTGTACTCTATGTCTTGCCCAACTTCATCGTTGCAATTATCTATACTCTATATGCATAAAATAATTATTAAGATACGTTATTTCTTTCCAGAATAAGCAAAGTCCTGTGGAGGAACTGCTACGACAAGCAGATCAGCTCATCGCCACTCAGAAACCGAGAGCGGAGGTATACGCAGCCATGGCAGAGTCTCTGGGACGAGCCTGGAAGGATATTAATTCCACCCTAGAATTGCGAAAGCAAATTCTAGATTTGAACGTTCAATATCATACCAAAGCTCAAGAATTTTTCGAGAAAATGGACTCACTCGAGGCGTCATGCACAGATACTGTGGTACCCATAGAAATAGAGGCAGTAAGGAATTTCCTTACCACGATACATGAATTAAGAAGAGCTCTGCTGGAATCACTAATGGGCGCCCTTCAGACAGGAAACTCTTTGCTGGGAAAACTGAAAGAACTTGGGGCCGAAGGCACACTCGACTCGAGACCCGATCGAATTCGAAGTTCCGTGAATCGCGGTAAGGAGATATTGTAGATATTGATACTTTAATAATTGCTTCTCTATATAGTTTTAGTACCAATTCAGTACTCGAAGAACTCTACAAAAATCAGCTCATCAGCCTTTGGCTTGTATCTTTACTAAACCTTATTATTAAATAAATATGGCCTTTTTTATATAATGGGCGGTAGAACGTCAAATATGAAAGTTACAAAACGGTTTTATTAAGCAAAGTTGTAGACAATATTATTAGGTATAAGATGGATAATAATTTTTAAAAAAATAAAAATGCGAAAAACCACGGCATTTCGGCATTTATTTTGTTGCACCCCCTAGGTCTGATTTTACTCTGCTAAAGAATCCCATTGAATGATAATTTTTACAGTCAGATTCCATCATGATTTTAAGCTAAGAGTAATAATGCCCGACCTTAATGAGCATGTATAATAAATTTAATGGCAATATTTTCGTATTTACAAATAATTTTTTAAATAATAATTCAATTCCCTTGGTTAACTGACTTTATGATATAAAATGTTCCGATAGGTTAGCAAAATTAATAGTAATAAACAAAAATAAACACACATAGGGCGCGGTGGTGTAAAAATCAGACGACAATAACTTTGGGTAAAAATGAGACAGTCCTGTACATTTTTACAGAACAGTATTGATGGGGCACTATAGTGGCTACTTGGGTCACTACATACCTTACAACTTGAATTCATATTGATAAACAGATTAATATTATAGCTAACATTCAATAAATTACTTCGAATAAGCATATTGCATTTTACGTAACGAAAACTTTTTACATGAACGTAACATACTTTTTTCTACAACAAAAGTTTGCCACACTTTTGTTGCGAAGCTGCGTTGAAGAATACGACGAGCTCGGTGAAGATTGCCCTTTGAGCGGCGAACGTTACTGATCATACTACCCGATTGCGCGGCAATTTAGCATTTGTAATTTAGAAGTGAGAACGTGTTGATTTGGTTGGGTAAATCTGAGACTGCCACAAATCTGAGACTGCCAGACAGAGGTAAAAATGAGACTTCGACTGGGGCAAAAATGAGACATAATTGTCAAAACAATTGTCGATTCATCATCAGAAACTGAAGCAGGCAATGTGATTTACGAAGAAGAGAGTGATATCGAAGAAGGTATGACACTTGCAGAACTAATAAGGAACGAAAATCCTTCGGATGAAGACATTTATTCAATTGAGATCCTTTCTGGGGAATATATTTTAGGTTCGCAACAAAAACAAGGTTGCGCATTACGTTGCGCTAGTTGAAAATGTTGATGAAAACGAGTTTGCAATGTCGTATTTGCGCCAAAAGGGAGACAAATTTATATTGCCCCAAGTGCCTGAGAAATTCGATGTGTCAAGGAAGACGTCGTATAGAAATTACCTATTCCGACATTCCATGGAGGAACCACCAGAATTTATCAATAACTTGTGTTCCGATTAATTTTGCCAAACTTAATGTAAACAAATACCGGTGTTCTTAGCTGTGGGTAGTTTAAAATTTTTTGTTTGTGTTCACCTTTCAATGTTTTTGTATTCAGAATATATTTCTGCTGCCTATTTCTAAGGTTCTTTGACAAAATTATACAAGTTTTCGTACATATGTTGTCTCATATACGCTTGAAAACACAGTGTCTCATATTTGCCCATGCCCATCTCATTATTACCCCAAAATGCAGGAAAAAAATTTTAATTTTTTTCTAGAAAAACTCTGTTTGTTTGGTAAACTGTTCTATGTTCATATTGATCCCCAATAAAATTTCTATGAAATAGTATTTTTTTGGTCACGAATTTCGTACAAGGTGCTTAAAAATTAAAAGATTTGAAAAGTATCTCATTTTTACACCACCGCGCCCTAAAACAATTTTTTTTATCTAAACATTTAAAATTAGATGTCAGACAGATTTCTATTGGGTCGTAATTAACACCCTGTAATTTAATACAGTTTGCAGTTTAAAAAAATACTAAATGCTTGACCAAACATTTAAAAACGCAGTATAAAATAACACGAATTTTTATCACAATATGAAATATAAAATATGCTCTCACAAAAAATATAAATGATTGATAAGTAATGTTCACTAAGACCAATTTGCACTGTAACAATAATGAATCGCATTGCAATAAACGTGCGCTTTAACTGCGATTGTAGTGACTAAGTTTACTAAATTGACAAGACTGCAAAGAGAAGGAAAGGCTTTTTCACCCCGAGGCTCAGAAGAGCAAACTTGTGACACAATTCCTGTAACGTAATAATCTAAATATATTTTTGGGAAACCAAGTGGTCCTCATGGGCAGACCTTATACACGTATTGTAAAGTATGTCATTAAAATTTAGGAAACATTTGAATACGTTGGAGTATTCGTTATATGTATCGAGCTCATATTATTTTTATCAAATATTTATTTATTTAAGAAGCTTATGAATTTGGCACGGAGCAATCATTTTTTTTCGAGTATCTATTATTTTTATAGAAAATTTATTATTTTAGCATGCTTCAAATATCGACCATTAAATTGTTTCCATTTCTATTTTCAGCGATATCACAAGTACAAGGTTGGTTGGACGAACTTCATATAAAAAGGCAAATTCTAGAAGCGACTTTCAGCAGAAGAAAGACACAGCTAGAACAATGCCTTGCTCTAGCTATTCTAGCAGCCGATTTAAGGGAATTGGAAGATACAGTTCATGACCGTCGTGAACTTTTAGCTAACAGTAATCAGTATGGTAAGTTAAAACAAATATTAGATATAATAGCTAAGTATTTAATACTTTACTCTGGATATCTGAAGAAGTCAAGTAATTATTTACATTATATAATTTGTATTATCAGGTTTAAGCCAGTCGGTACGTCGTTCTTAATAATAAATAAATGGAAATAAATGGGGGCAAGCTGCAATGCAGTTTATTCTCTTTGTTTGGATGTGTCTTGTTTTGATGTGTCCTGTTTGGATGTGTGCATGGTCTTTCGATCCCGAATTTGATCGCCATATTGGAAAATCCCATATGAAAATAATGATTGTATGGATTTTTTAAAATATCTCGGTCTGGGTGCATTGTAGATAAAATTCTTGAAGTAACCAGAAACAAACCAAATTAAATTCTGTACAAAGTTCAATACATTTATTCTGTAAACTTACCGGTTCTGAAGTTACAGCACTTAATATCTAAGGCATATATTGAATTATATATAATTGGACTATTGAATTATTGGACTGTTCTCTTCGGTAGCACCAGATTGTAATCGGGGTAGGGCCATTTACCTGATCATGACTATTCACCTGCTACATTCTATTGACCCGCTGCATCACACTTGAACCCGGCTGTGAAAGAAATTTTTTTTCTTAC
>CAXKVY010002605.1:0-15712 GCA_964058915.1 Tetropium fuscum
TATGTGGAACAGAAAAAAAAAGTATAATAAGCTGAAATGTCTATAATAGTTAGCTTATCTGTGTAAGAATACATATCAAAAAAGTTCCCACCCCCTTAGGTAAGCTTCATTCATGTTTACATCTTAACATATTATGTTTTACACATATTATGTTTACATCTTACATATTATGATTTAATCTTAATAAATTTATATGTACACATCTACTAATTTCTTAATTCAGTGAGAATTAGTTTTTAATTTTTATGAACAGTCATGAATTATGTTCTCATTTCTATTTATGTACCTTGTAAGCGTCGGTAAGATGCTTATTTTATTTGTACCTACTTTTAAACTTACCATAAATAATAAACGTTCCCAACATGCCCACAAAATATGTTTTCTATTACACACCGTTTCTGGCATTTTTTATCAGGATTTTTTTCTACACTCTTCACCCCTACCTCTAAGTTTGCAGTCGATTAACGTAAACACCCTTAATAATCTGCAAACGACATATAGAGCATGTTTTATGGAAAATTTAATTATTTTTTTATTATTTTTCAATACTTCTAGTAGAACATTACATTTCCAAAATATGATTGAAAAATTAGCACGGTGTTATTATCAGGGTGAAAAAGAAATGAAGCTCACCAGTTAGGGATGGCAACTTTTTGATCCTGTATCCCTACATCTATCAACTGTCGATTATGAAAATATCAGCTTATTATAATTTTTGTCTTCTATTTTTGATAATTTCTGTGTAAAAAATGTATCCAGCGGATACATATTCATACATATTCAGTGCTATGGACCTAGTTAACATTTTTACCCAAAATCCAAACAATGAACTTTAACCCAATTTATAAACGAATATTCGATTTCAAGATTTTGTCTTTACGACAGGAGTATTCGAAATGTCTTTACGATGTCATCACGAATCTTTTATTTCACTTCTGCACAGTAAAATTATATTTAAGTATGTACGCTGACGACAGAACAACCCGAACCTGTACCAGAAACAAAAAAACCTCAGCCAGTACGCCCATTTTCAACTAGCGCTTGGGCCAGAATGGTTCGTCGGAGAAGAAAAAGTAAATAGTGATATTTGTAGGGAATTGTATGTACTTTCATTTGGAATAGAAAGGTTATTTGCGAGAAAAGCTGATAGATTGAGTATTTTTTTAGCATAATGGGTAAAACTTAAGTAAAGCTAATGGGACTCCAGATATCATGGATGAAGCTCTCAGATTACTAAGGGAAGGTAAATGTCAAACATACGCAGAGCAAAAAAGATACGTAAAACAAAATAGATTGGAAATCCATGAACGACGTAGCGAGATCTAAAAGGCGAAATTTAAAAAAGGTTGTGAAAAAAGACGACTCGGTATATAGATGGTCTTGACACATATACACGAAATAGACTTATCTAATCGTATAATAAAGTTATCTAATACGGGGGTGCCGCTTACTCCAAAGTCTGTCAGAAGAAGTGTTTTCAGCTGTTGTAAGAAAAATGAAGTAGCAAATACATTAATTTGGCGATGAAAATGTAATAGCGGGTTATAGTTGGAACAATTTTTTTATGCGAAGACATCCCGATCTATGGAAAAGAAAGTCTCAAGCAATGAATTGGGGCTCAAAAATTACTTATATGGTTAAACATTACTCTACTAAACTACCGAATATTATGGATAAACTTCATGTAAAAACCTCACCACAGAAGATTTTCGATTTAAATGAAAAAGACCCAACGGACAAAAAATAATCTTAAGAATTATCTCAAATGGACACGCAGATATGAGGCAGTGGTTGCTTATGTAAGTGCGCTAGGGCAGACATTACCTCCGATTATAATTTACAAAGGGACACTTTTAGAGATGTGGTACGTTATCTATACTTATCTAGCCACTTCCATAACGTACCCCGTTATGGAAGTGGCTCTTATAGGCAGCATGACTAGATAAATATTTCTCAAATGAATTTCTCAAATCACTTCATCATTTTTCTAATTTTAAACCACCTGGAGCTGTTTTCTTAATTTTGGATGGTGCGTGTTACCACATGGATATAACTGTGACTGATTTATCAAAAAGTCATAACGTGTCTATTTTGTGTTTGCTATCAAATCCAACTCATGAACTGCAGCCACTTGATAAAGCTGTTTTTTGATCCAAGACCACCGGGACAATTAACTTTTAAACTGTCGTGAACAGAATCCTTCTGCTAAACAGGAATGTTCACAATGACTAATATCCTTTGGACACCTCGATAATTCCTGAGTTTGCATATGCCCCATCTCTATTAACCAATCGAGAAGAAGAGTAATTTTGTAAACAAAACTGATCCAGACTGTACCTCCGTCAAAAGTGGATCCGCAACACCGTTGCTCTAAGTGGAGCAACCCCTCGGGATGAAAATTATGCCAATAAATCAAAAGAATCTCAGAACCAGAAGATACAAGTATTAATTATTAATCATCAACTAGTCTGTCACTGGCGAAATTCCCAAAGACTCCATAACATATTGTAAGCTCGTTCAAACAATTTGCTAAGACAAAGAAACAAACATAAAACCAAGGAAAAAGTGGGATATATTCAATGCAGTTCCTTCCAAACAAGTTACGACTCAACATGAAGAAAAAGCGGGTTATGTTCCATATGTCGAGAAGAGTATAAAGTGATATGAGGCAATGGATAAAATATAAAACTTGGATACAAGAAGATTGTGTCAGCCTTACAGAAGGTACCTGGAATATTTTGAATGTCAAGATTGCGTAGTTTTTGTATTTTAGGCGAGATTTCAGACCAAGTGGGCGATATTTCAGTGATGTACAGAAATCTCTCGCCCGTTTGCAATAGTTTTAGAATTGTTTTTACTGCAAAGAAAAAAGTCTTAAATTTTTGTTTATGTATTTTTTTAAAATTAAATTACATTAAGAAGAATGACTTGTAGACTAAAAAAGGTTTGTTACATATTTTGAAATACTATTGAGTTGGCACGAAATTATTTTATCGATATAAGTACCTTCAATGTTTGTTGTTTATAATACTAATATTTAAACAATTTAAATTGGCCATAAAAATTATTTTTATTCACTATTTAAAAAAATATATAGAAAATAATAAGTGGAAAGATTAAAGTAGACATGTGAAATTATCAACAGAGACTGAATGGTTACTAATAAAGTTATTAGCGTAAACTTCCTTTTTTGCAACGCAGTTCTTTATTATTTAATTTCTAGTGGTGGGTGTAAGTATGTTTGATACGAATCTACTCAATCTACATAAATATAGGAGTATGTGTACATTAAACTGCTTGATACACTCGAGTATTATGTTAATTACATTCATTATTCAGTCTACTTGGATATTTAAATTGTTGGCATTAAAATAATAAGTACAACTATACAAATGGTTGGCAACATGCTTTATTATTGTCACAAATAAGACTTATAACGACTATTAAAAACGTCTTTCAAATCAGTAAAACGCACACCATTACCTAAAAAATAGGTATGCTGGTATATTTAAAAAATAAGTAAATAAATATAGCAAATAAAATAGGATTTTCTTAGAAGATCCCGAATTTAGAATTATATATAAACTTTAACCGCAGGCATATAAATTACTACAAAACAATTAAACAACTTTTATAATACAAAACAACAAAAGAAACAATTTTCGACAAACATTATCCGACGATTTATGTACACCAACGAAAAGTAATTTAAAAAAATAAATTAGTTAGTAGTGAATAATATACATAGACGAAAAAATTAAGTTAAATAAACGGTACATCCATCGAGGATATACACGGGACACGTCCAGCAAATTATAAAACGTACGAAATGGCCGGAAAAGGAAGCTGACCTGGCAGGAGCCTAGGTGAAAAAACTTGCAAAGGAAGAACTAAAACGTGTCACTTCCGTTTTGATAGATCTAATTCTCCCTGGCCGTTAGTTGCGACCATGGATAACGGTATTGTTATGAATTGCGGGTGAGACGAATTGGGATCTCCTTGCGCTAAGCTGAGAATAACTCCCCCGGTGGATGGCGTAGCGTACATCATCCCTTGAGGAGTCTGATACACCAAAGGAGATAATATTGAAGGCTGCGAAGGAGTGCTACAGTGAGTTTTTGTAGTTATGGGAGATGCGGATGTTGAGGATGATGTTGGTGTGACCGGTGAAGATTGCCTTTGTTGGGATTTCTGCTGGTAGGGTGACGAGGGGGGTGACATTGTGCTAAAGGAGGGTGTATCTGGAGGAACGAATACCGAAAGTGGCGTTTCCGTGTCCATCTCTCCGTCGCTGCAACTATCGCTTGAATCGCCGCCAGATATGTTGTCGTTCTGAAACAAAATTAAAATATGTTAATAAAGTATTCTCATTCTCCCACATACACATGATATTACACTCAGTACATGTGAAAATAGTATTATAAGAACGAATCTATATACCGAATAGGTGATTCCTATTCCAACATAATCGTCCTATCGACATAATATGTCCTATGTACGAAAATATATTCTTCTCTCACGATTTAAATATTCTCGTTGCAAAATTTAAGTTAACAGTCCGATTCTTCGATGGTTCAAAAACTGTCAACAATACGTGAAATATATAGCAGTATATAATATGTACAGGACATTCATAAATAATCACAAGTGTAACAAAATGGTAGAGTCCAAGCCTGTAACTTTGTCGGGAAATAAAATACAGACCCAAAATGCGTTTGTCAGTTTGTTTATTGTTTAAGAATTCTTAGAAGGTCCACATTAAGAGGGTAATTTATCTTTATTTGTGTTTGTCTCTGTCAAGCTTAAACCTAATTTCAAAACATAAATAGGAAACACATATCGTGTGACGGCAAAAAATACGGTCTTTTTCAAGTAAGATATCTATAATCCTATTTTCCTATTGTAAAATAAAGAGGTTCCGGTGTTCGTATATTCAATACCTAATTAACAATAATCAAATTATTTGGCCAAGCATTACCCTACAGGTTATATTAAAATAGTACATAAAGGAACGGGGCAGCTAACAAATTAATACAGAAAGATTATCTCAGAAATATCATAATAATTGTATTGTTTGGAGAATTAAGGACCTGAGTAGGCCTAGAATGGTTTTCGTAGGATTTTCTCTTCATATATGTAGATAACAGGCATCCCGCAGTAAACACCTAAAATATTGTTCCTACTTATCCACGCAATTAACCGTAAGATAACCATGCCATGTTGAAGGTAATGTTTAATGGAAAATTTGAGGTAAAAATCTTATTTTAGAAAATTTTAATTTTTTGATGCGTGTGGCTGGAAAACGGTTGCCGATTAGAAAACGTACGAAGGTTGTAGGGAATTTGAAGAGTTTTCATTTCGTTTAAGATAAATTTTCCGTACGTCGCAAAGTTTTCAACATATAAGCGAAAAACTCAAAAGTGGACACTCTTTGTGCCCCCTCCCCTACGTCCGACACACCTGACGTGCGAAAAAGTCCTGACTAGATGTCAGGACTTTTTGTATGTTCACTCCCTAAGCACCCTGAACAAGTTTCTAAGGGATTCGCGTAACTCCATACTCACGCACTCTACACCTCTTTTATTGACTGGACTATTATGTCAACATCTAATTACATATTGTATTCCTGTTTAGCTACATAGATGAATCTCGCGACAAGCTTTTATATCATATAAATTGCGTAATGTAATAAATTGATGGGTTTAATTTAATGTATATTTTCTTCTTTTTATAGCATTTAAATAAAAGCTTGTTTTTATGTTATTTCTTGCTGTTTTTTACTATTTCGTTATCGCTGGACATGTTTTCTTTTCTATGTTGTTCCCTCGAGTACCGAAGAAATATCAGTCGACCCTCCCAGAGGTTCGTTACCCCTCTAGGGTAAGAGCTAATAGATATACAACAGGGTTCGCCCCGCTGCCCTGAGGTGGTACGTTACGTTCACATCATGTTGGATACATTCAGCCGGCCTCACCTTGACTTGGGTGTTTGGACGTATGTGCCTCTTATTTCGGATTGAAGCTTACGTGTGCCTAACATAGTTCCGGGTTTGATTTTGGAGCTCTCCTTCTCCTAGACAGGTTATTGACGCTCGTCTCGCCAAATTACACAAGTCATAGTATGAGGCCAACTGTACTTTTAAAATTCAGTTGACCCGAACAATTCGACCCCAAAATCGTAAACGGGAACTCCAAAAACCCCGGGATTACAAACTTTTAGACGGATTGGAGCAACTAAGTTTTTGATCGCCATCTTAGATCCGCAATCTTGAAAAATTTTTACGGTCAGCAGTTGACCCTTGTCGGTCCCTACAACATTTGTTCGAGCACCATCAAACTATCCCCAACCTTTGCCGAGTCTTAAAATTGGTATAGCGGCCATCTTGTTTTCCGCCATTTTGAAAATTTCCCCCTCGAAGTGCAATATCCAATGCAGGGGTTCATTGGATATTCATATCATAGGGGTGCATAAAAAAACATAGTCCACCACCTTTGGGAGTCCGCCATATTGGATTATAGGAGAATCAGAATAGAAATGACCAGAAATAGTAATATTGATTGGTAAATGGTAATGCTTTAAGAATATAATAGAAATTTATTTAAATATGAAATATTTTAGTTTTATGTTTTTGATTTATTATTATTATTATTATTACAAATATAAATAAGATGAATAAATGACTAAATAAGCAGTACACCATACTTTACACCATTGATTTATTTCTGGCATCGTTACCTACATGATAACATATTTTAGTTCTGTTGCTACTTGTATTTTTCTAATGTAACTTGTTGAAGGTAACATTTGTTCCTGCTACCCGCCTTTTTTTACGAAATATTTTTTCTACGACTGTCCTCAAAAATTACAAAAAAACAGCAGCCACGACCCGAAACTATTATTTTTCCCTTGATGTGTGCAAAAATCTGAAAATAGGGTACGGTTATGTTGTTCACACAGTCCTATCAAAAACGGACATCTGTTATTTGCATTTTTTTGGTAGGCTAGGCTTATTCAGTTTCATAGTAACTGACTTGTTTCGCCGTGGTGTTTCAAAGCGTTGTGTTTAACGTTGTACTCGTACCTTTAATAGCTCATACCTTGGCATCACCGCCAATATATTGTTTTACTTCCAGTACATTATTTTGCCCTATCGTCCTTTTCTGTAGAATGTAATCATGGACCCAAGGTTCCCACTTGCCAGGACCGTATACTTCATCATGCATTTCAGTTGCAATCATTATTAATCAGAAGAAATTATCCAGCGACTTCATTTATTCATAATTTAATAAAATGCAAGATATATTGCCAGGTACTCATAAAAAGACTGAATTTTTTGTTTATGGTTACAAACTTGCTATAATGTTACCTTTTATTGTAATTTTGCAAGTACAAATGTAATTGCCAAATCGCATATATTTAATGCCCCCACTTTGCTTTACGGGCGGTTTTATACCTTCTGTTTAAAGTTTAGGTATCGGTTAAACTGGAGTTTACCATAAATGAGTGTATACATCCCGTTGAACACCAACCTGAGTTTAACCATCAATCGGTGGATAGCATATAGTTTAAACTTCAATCTGAAGATCAAATTATGCGCTGTTATGTGAGAATAATGAATATCATTTGAAGTGACGTGTTGAAGTTTTGGAATTATAACCCAGCTTGTTCACAAAATGGATCCATTTGATGCTTTTGAGAACTTAGTAGATGCCGGAGATGATGACTTTATTCACCACGCGCATTTTGCACCACGTCGCGTCGTTTGAATTTCTAGAGGTAGGCCTAATCATTTTCAATATTGGGATGACACGGAATTTGTACAACTCTTCAAATTATCCAAAAAATCTGGCGTATTAATTTTAAAACATATTGGACATCTTTTATTCGGCCTAAGAGATCACGTAAATTACCTATGTGCCTTAACTTGTAAACATAAGGATTTCACACAAGAATGAACAGGCTTCTGTGGATTTTGGTTATTGGATGCAAATTTAACGAAGTATTTTATGATACTAAACGTTATAAACGCGGACGAATTAATAGTATAGGTTCTGTATTTAAATCACTTACTGGTAATCTTGACGCATCATATGGAGAATATTACTCTAACAGCATAAATAAATTAAACAATGATGTACTAGATGAAACAATGATCAACTAGAATATTTAAATAAAAACCAAATTTCAGTCACAACTTCAATCAACAAAAATATTAACGCTACTAGTCAATATTCAATACTATTTAAATATTATTCAATATTCAATTCAATAGGTTGCGTGCCGACGAAGAAACTTTCAATAAGGACATTAAAGAAATAAGAAAAATCCATTATCGGTACAAACCACACGATTAACTTGATTCTATTTATATAAAATTAAAATTTCTAGGAATTTGTGAGCAACTCATAGAAATTTACTTATATATTGAAGATGACATTTTAAACTCTGTAACATTTGCACATTTAAAAATAATCCATACCTCTGTTATTGCCCCCAGGAGATCTAATTACCTCGTTACAGGAAATTTTTCCAAATTTGCATAGAAATAATTTACCTTTACCTGTCAAATGTTCAAACATCGCTTAGTATCTAAACATAATAGAACTAGAAGCATTTCAATTAAATTCAGATTTAATATTCGTCTTAATACAATTGATAGAACAACAAACTTACACACTCCATCGCTTGTATCCCATTCCTATTTTGGATAATAGAATTCACAAATAAATATATCGCGAAAGACGATGATTCTATAACGTATGTACCTGTTCCTGCTCCAAGTATTTGCAAACCACAAAATTATGCTCAAACTTATTTGCATACCCAATTGATAACAACGCTACCTGTGAAGCACGCTTATTCAAAAGTATACATAAGTCTGATAAGAAAATGTTATATATAATGTCCAAGAGCTTGAAGCTAATTAGTGGTAAACCATCATCTCTGAACCTCTTCTACACATCACGATAAGCTGTACCAACAAAAGTTCAGTAACAGAACTTATCTATAAAAATTCAATCCTGAAGTTACAACCTGGCTGCAGTGCTTTCATTGGAATCACTAAAGTACAAGCAAGTTCCAAAGAGTAATTGGAAACAAATTATAATCCTCATCCAGTCTTAATTCCATTTGACTGTTGGTGAAAGGCCAGACAAACCGAAGTTACCAGAGCTCAAACCACTAAAGCTTAACAACCTCAACGTGGAAGAATTGGAAATTGCGAAACATAAATTAGATCAATATTCTAGAGATTTAGATGACCTCACCAATCAAACTTTTATCGAAAAATATTACTTGTGGTTCACTTACCTAACCATTACGCTTATTATTTGCAATATTACTTTATATGTATCCTGTATATGCCGACGAAGAAGACTAGCCACTGTAGAATCTGGATCACCTCCACCAAATCGCAGATTTAGGGTCCTCACCAGGCTACTTCCAAGGAGAAGACCAATACAACACGAAGATGAAATCGACGCAGAGTGCATCGAATCGAACAGTTGAATGACTATCAGTGCATCTCACTGTCATATTTGAAAATAACTTATTTTTTTCTAATTTTGACATGTAAAGTGAGGCTTTTCAAAACCCTTTGACGCTGGGAAACGTCTTACTTTTCACAACCAGTTACGAAAAGTAAAACGCAAGTATTACTCAACTGATTGTGTAAAGTTCATTACATAGTAGGTTATTTAGACCTGACAAGCTATGAAAGTGACAAGATGTCACACTGTTACAAACTACTGGATTGTTTTTAAACGTATAAAATTCAGAGTTTTCTTCTCATAAAATATAAAATTGGTGAAAATTAGAAAAAAATCTGCTCGTTACACACAATAGAACTTTTTCCCAACTGGTTACATAAATAGCTATTTAATCCATTTTTATATTATATAATTTAAATATTCTTTACCTGAATTTTATTCAGTTTCATTCAATGTTATATTTTTCTTATTATGTAACTTTATTTTTATCTTATTTCAAAGTATATCTATCGCAGCAACTTTTCTTATACGAAGGGATTGTATTTATTCAGTGTAGTACCATGTAACGACTAGTATAGTCTTTGTATTCAAGCAGTAAAGATCTAAATTAAACTCACTCGCATTTGTATTTTTTCGGATAGTTGCAACTATCCTTTTTTCAAAATAAAAGTTTTTAAAAAGTTATTTTTGCAACGAGCATTATAACCACCGCCCCCCACACCAGCCTCACACACCCCACAACACCCTCACCACACACACACACATATATATATATATATATATATATATATATATATATATATATATATATATATATATATATATATATATATATATATATATATATAGGGTTATATGATACCTGGGGTTACTAAATATGAAAATGGTAAATAAAATCGGACACAAAATGTTTTTAACATTTTCTAGGTCAGGTCATTCTCTACGGTGGCTCTCAGATCTTCCCAATTTGAAGATGTGTTGAAAAGGACAGTCTCGTCAGCATAGTTTAAAATTGCGCTCGAGGTTTGTATGTTGAATAATGAGTTTATATACATGATACATAGTATAGGTCCAAGTACTGTTCCCTGTGGGACACCATACTCAGTAACGTTAGGTCTACTTCGTATTCCGTTTATTTCAGTATTTTATTATGTTGGTTATATACGACGTTAATATATTTAAATTATTATTTCTGAAACCAATATTATTTGTCCGTAAGACTTTTTAAATCTAAGCTTTTTTAATCAATGAAGGTATCTGGCAGTAATCTTTGATTAATGTATAAGGTATCATATATATCTTATTTATTGAAATACGATTGCATTCATCTTGTGTACACTTTCCCATTCTAAAACTAAACTGTTAATAATTCGTGATAATAATTGGTAATTTTTACATAATTTATAATTAAAAAAATTTATTATAATTTATATTATTTATATTATTTATTATATTTATTGTAATTTTTACATAATTTATAATTAAAAAAAATTATTATAATAAATAATTTATTTATTAACTTAATAATTTCCAATTTTTTTCTTGCGAAATTTATAATTAATGAAATATGCATTTAATTGGAGACCTCCTGCTTATTACTATTTTTATACATAGGCCTTACAGCGATCACCTTAAAATTGGAGGGACACATTCCTTCAGTAATAGATTTATATGTTGGCACACAGTGGTTCAGCAATATAGTGATTATTTTGACAAGGTGGACGATATAAAGCCCACCACTACGGATGACTAGTAGAAAACTAAGATTTCGACTCATTAATCAACCGAAAATACTGACTGAACTATAATACTAACCTTATTTAAAACCCGTTTGCGTTAAGAAAACCAAATTTGGCAGAGGAAGATTTCTGGAGCCGCCACTGGTTTCTAACGCTACCCTGGGATCACAAAACTGTAGTTGGAACCAATTGCTTAATATCAGTGACCCCTAAGAGTAATCTAATTATTTATAAACAGGATTGGGGGTAATAAAAAAACATATTATTGTTATACTTTTTATTTTGAATTATAGTTTCTAATTTTAAATAAATTATTTCTCTAAGCAATAAATAGCACCACATAAATTGCAACACAAAACATTTTAGAGCTAAAAAGTTAATACTTATAATAATCTACATAAAGTTCCATAAATACATGATGAATAATGAGATTGATTGTGATATACATCGGATTTGATTAAATTGTGCATGGGAATCGGTATCATCTGAACATAAAAGATCTCGTTAATCTATGAATAAAATATTATACTCATGTACTACACTTAGCCTGAATAATATGCGAATACAATAGCACACAATACGAAACAATAATTGAATAGCGAAAATAATTTGATAAAAACGTGTGTTGCAATTTACGTAATTTCTGCACTTATACCAGTTTAGAATCTGCACATAATTTATTAGGGCAAAAAATATTACAATACAATAGTAAAGTATTAGATTAGAAGATTAGAAGCTATTATCAAAATATATACGGTTAGTAGAAAAGAACTTTGGTATGAAAGTACATATTTTGCCATTGTTAATATAAGCGTGGTTCGTTTTAGAGAAAATATTACCAACCTTCGACGGCAATAATATACAACGGCAGTAGGAATTTGAGTCGGTACTAAATGGGAAATGGAAAATGTCGAGTATATATATATATATATATATATATATATATATATATATATATATATATATATATATATATATATATATATATATATATATATGTATGTATATATATATGTATATATATATATATATATATATATATATATATATATATATATATATATATATATATATATATATATATATATATACACAGCTAAAAACATACTTTGCATAAATATTACGTTAGAAAAATGTTTTGCAATTACCAAGAATTCCAAACAAATTTGTTCTACGCATCTTTGGAACGGACACTAAATAAAATAATTTCCCTTTCTTAAATTCCGTGTTGTAACTCGGAATTCGGAATATTACGACAAAATTCCGAGTCATAAAAATTTAAACACATAAGTGCTGTAGAAAGTAATATTGGCTAATTGTGCCTTGATAAGCAACCTACTATATAATATGTGATCTCTTCCGATTCAATTTTTAAATAACGAAGTAGTTGCTTGTTAACAATACACTTAGTTTACACTGTTTTATTGTAACACTTTGCCCGAGATTTATATATGAGGGTTAAAATACACGTCGATATCTCGGAATAGATCTCGGAATCTCTCGGAATTTTATAATTCCCAGATATGACACCCTGTATAACTCGGAATTATAAAATTCCGAGATATCGACGTGTATTTTAACCCTCATATATAAATCCTGGGCAAAGTGTTACAATAAAACAGTGTAAACTAAAAGACCTAAGAATAAATAGTATGACCTAAGAAACATTGCAACCAAAATGTATGTAAATTACAACCTTATACTGGGGAATAATGTAAAGACGGGTTTCCCATGGGCATACGCACGGAAATAATTTATTAAAGAAATATTAATGAGGTATCCGTGTTACGTGACTATTTTGGTTGATCAGATTTGAAATTAAGCGTTCTAATGATACGCCATTAAAATGTGACTTGTATAAAAGTGCATGTGTGGGCACGTTTTAGGTGTTTAATGTCGCGTCAAAATAATTAATCCTCCACTTCCAAATGACGTTGTAGTTTTATCAAGTAGGAGCGAGTGACAAGTTTTGTAAGATCAGGTATCTTTCTCTGATAAGATTCCGAATTTAAGAGGTGTCGATATATTTCTTTTGGACTGTAAATACAGAGATAAAATTGAGATTAATTTAATTTATAGGCGCATTTTAGTGATTTACCGAAATCTATAGATTGTGAATAGTTGTGGAAGATACTCATGCATTCCTTTCTATTCAATAAGATAAAAGCAAAAGATGGCATAAAATAATATAGGGCTAGTTAAAATTAAGGAAACACCTACATTTATCTGTGTAAGTTTTACACAGATACGCATACAATGAACCGCTTCCAAAATTATGGTCAAAATTTACCTATATTCGTGGTGGTGGGAAGGATCCCATAATAATGTAGAATAAAAAAACTACATTACAAAAATACATCAATAACTACAAGTTCAATGATTTATCTATATATTGTGTCATTAAAAATGATTTAAATATTACAGCAAACATTCCATTTCCCATCTAAATATAAACCTAATAAAAATATACCTGATAGTTAATCATGTTTTAATATGAATAATATGTGTAATATGTACGAATATGTTGTGTAAAATCCATTTTTGAAAGTATCATTTCAAAACCAAAAGTATAGTGAAGTCAACGAAGCCCAAAAAGGGCGGAACGGCGGAAATAATTCTTGTAGGCCCAGATATTTGTATAATGGTAGGGGGTGCCTCCCTGAACAACATACTAAAAGTCCTGACCGCTGGGGTGTGAGCGTTGGTAGGAGGGCAGAAAGGTCTAGTTTTCACATTTTTCGTGAATATCTCGAAAACGGTGGCCTCTAGCGGAAAAAGTTCTAATCACAAAATTAAGGTAAATTAAATTTCGTACAAAAATGATCCTATTAAATTTTTCTCTATGATCAATACTTACCGAGATACAGGAGGCGGAAAAATCGAAAATTCTTTAAAAAAATTACCAGAGTAAAGTGAATGTGTACAATAAATTAAGAAATAGTAGCGAAAGACTAATTAATGATGATGTAAATGTTAAAAGTGAAAATCGTCAAGGTCATCGAAATATTCATAGTCTATTATTTCTAAATTTATTGTAGACATTCATTTTACTCGATTTTTCCACGATTTCCAGTTTCGATTTTTCCCCGTATCTCGGTAAGTAGTGATCGTAGAGAAAGAAATGAATGGGTCCATTTTGGTAAGAAATTTAATTTAATTTAATTTTATGTATGACACTTTTTCCGCCAGACTACCCGATTTATTTCCGCGCATTTTGTTTCGTTGACTGAACTAGTACCCATACTAAAGCAAACCAATAAAAGCTAAAAAGATAAATATAAAAAACAAAACTAGCGTCCTTAATTATTTTGACTACTTATATATATATCACAAATTGTACGTTGAGTACTAGCGTTAAAGAGTACTCGCAGGATAATACTCGTACGTAACTTACATCTTCCTACATATATGATAGATTAATTATACAGCCAATGTAAGTTGTCCAACAGATTAGTCAGTGAAAGTTGTTGAAAACTGCACAGCGCGAGTCAAAAGTTTGGAATAATGGAAGTATCTTTTATTCCGTTGAGTTTTCTGGATATAACACGGACAATAAAATTACATTTTCGCCGATAGAAATATTTTTATAAATTCTTTCGAACTTTTTCAACTCTACTATTGCATAAAATAAATGAAACAAAAAAATTCGCCATTATTTTACAACTTGCAATTCAATGAACTTGAAAATGCATCGTGAACTCTTTTTCGTTGAAAAAATAGCACAGCGTGAAGCACCGTAATAATCTTTCGCGACCTAAATTGCTAGAACTATTGGTGTATGGGACATTGAATTCCTGAACCCTTTTATTTCTACTGAGAACTCTCCAGAAAATGGTGAATTTAAAAAAAAAGCAGCGCCAACTTGCCACAGGACCAAAATGTCGATGACATCATTATATTTTTATTTGGAACATACCGGATAATTTTCATGTTTCCTCCCACTAATTCAAACTTTTGGCACGCACTGTTTCATTCAATTCTATATAGTAATATGGTTTTATATTAATTAAGTATCTTTCTTGCCTCTTTGAGTATTACCAGCTATACTAGTAGAAGGGATGGCTACTAACTGAGGTTGCGTTACATTTTCTCCTTGTAGTAACCCTATAATCATTCCGTCGGGAGTACTAGCATAACCTACCCCTGCGGACGTTTGAACTAACAACGGTACAGCCTGCATTGTAGTTTCTGCTGCGTTAGTTTGCGCCGTCATAGGTCCTAATGAAGATATCGAGGATACTACTAACGCCGAGGAACCAGTGGTGGTCGTAGTTTGCACTAAAGGTAAAATCTGTTTCGGCGAACTAGAAACGATAGTTGATGCTGCTGCAGTACCGGTTCTTTCAAGTGGACCAGCTTGCGATATAGAAGAACTGCCTTGAGCACAACTTCTAGGTAATTTTGATTTTACAGCTGGATCTTTATACAATACTTTGTCTTTTATTATCGGTGGAAACAGGGGACTATCTGATGGAAGATACAGTA
>CAXKVY010002606.1:0-31952 GCA_964058915.1 Tetropium fuscum
TTAAGATCGGTAAGTCTAATAATTTACCCTTAACGTTCGTGATGCTTAGGTATACTATTTTTTTTTGTGTCAAAAATAACGTTTCTGAATAAATTTGCGAAGCAGGTTTTTTTGAAATATATTAATGTGTATTGTTCAGTCACTGCTTCAGTACAAACTGCACATTAAATTTTAACATCAAGATTTAAAAATAAAGCCTTCTTTTAATACAATTATATTTTAAACCGAATTCGAGAATACCCATTCCAAACCATTGCAATTTTAAAAATGTCTATTATGATAAATATATACTTAACCTTCTAGAACGGCAAGTATTACTTACCGTTCTGTTACACCTTTGGTACCAGTAGACCATCCTATTGTCGTAGAAGCAAACATGGTAAGTGAACAAAAAAAGCGTGATCGTGCTATATTCATTACATCACTCAGTTTTGTAATGGAACTGATAATTATGTGACTATTCTTAACGTCAAAAATGCATTTAAAATTTGACATTTCATAACGGGGTTAGATAGATCTATACTGTATCCAACGAGAGAATGGACTTGCACTCGAGCGAAAATTCGTCTGTTTTGGTCAGATCTCCGCCCCTTAGAACATTAGTTCAACGCCCTCAACGTCTTAATTGGCTCAGCAGGTAGCCAGGGCCGGCGCCTGGGTCCGATACCTACCTGGTACCTAATTATATAAAGTACCTACTACTGCCTACCTATTCACAGTTTGTATTTGTAGTCTCGCAAGTACGGTTATTTTAGTTGCGTTGTTTACGGTTGTGAAATAAGTTTTAAATCTATTATAAGAATGGCAGCAGCCAGAGACGAGATACATCCACCATTATCGCCAATTAAGAAGAATAAAAGAGGCCAGGTAAAGAAATATAATAATAAATATGTTTTATTTAATACGCATACTATTCATCACCAGTAACCGTGGTCAATGATTTATTTTTGTTTTTAATTTTAGGTCGTGCATCAAAGTCAAAAAAGAATTATAATAAATTTATATAAGAAATTAAAGGAAGACAATCCGCAAATGTCGTACGAAGAGACAGTTTTAACACTAACCAAACAAACGGGCATTGAAAAAACTACAATGAAAAAAATTTTAGCAGAATATAATAGAACTGGTCAGGTAACGGAACCAAATTTAAAAAAAAACCGTCAGTCTTTTAAAGAAAAGATCGACGATTTCACTAAAATTGCTATAAGGAGAAAAGTACACGAGTTCTATCAAAATAAAGAATTACCAACAGTAGACAAAATTTTGCAAGTAGTAAATGATGATGGAGATCTGCCACTTTCATAACGCTCATACATTTATAATAAATTTGTGTTAAATAAATAAAATGTTTTCATGTTTTCAAAATAAAATTTATTTCACCTACTTACGAATTTATTTCATCGAATGACGGTCCTGCGTAGCTCGTTACATAGCCCCTCCTCTTTAGGCGCCGATGCGCAAAGCAAGTCCATTCTCTCGTTGGATAGAGTATAGTTTATAGTTATAGTTTCAGATAGACGCTCATGGTCAAGTACCATCATTAGCTTGCTGACGATTGGCATCAGTTAAATTATCTAAGTTATACATTTAAAGTTTCATAGAAATAGTTTTAGTGTGAGTAGGTATTTATTTTCCTACTATGCATTAAATAAAAACAACTTTAATTTTTTGTTCTTAAGACGCCTTGAGATATATGCTCCTCTTACAGACTAAATAATTTTAATAACACATACAAGGAAACAATTTATCAGTATATTTTATCGTCAATTGTAAATATTTATTTTATAATGTATTGTAGGAATTTTATGGAAATTCTTGAGCTACCCAGGTAGGGGAATGGAGGGCAAAACCTGGTAGCGAGGCAGAACTGAGTTCCAGTAATATCATTTGAATCTCCCGCGCGTTTATCGTCAAACGAGTGAGCGACGACTTAGCTGATTGAAATTAGTGCAGTGGTGCAGTTTCATGATTATTGTAGTTGATTGCAAGAAGAAATAATAAGTAATTGTTTTCGAAGGTATGTAATGTTATTTTACTACATTTTCATTCTTTCGATAAATGACTTAACACGCATTGCTGATAATTATACAAAAAAAATTATATGATAATACAATTGATAAAAATATGCACCTAGTGCATATCTTTAATATACAGAACCAAACAACAGGACTGAATTGGCTCAAAGGATTTCTCAGGAGACATTCCGATTTGTCGTTGAGATCTCCCGAACCCACATCAGCAGCCCAAGCCACGGGCTTCAATCAAGTTTGAGTTGGGAAGTTCTTTGATCTCCTAACAACTTAACAGACAAGTACGAATTCCGGCAAACCAAAATCTACAACGTAGATGAAACTGGCCTTACGACGGTGCCAAAGAGCCATTCCAAGATAATTGCAATGAGAGGCCGCAGTCAAGTGGGTACCCTAGCGTACTCATACGAAAAATATTGACTTGATCGCTCTTGTACGCCAAAATTGAATTATCTTGCCATGCTTTCCGCCGCACTGCACTCATAAGCTCCAGCCACTGGACGTGAGTTTCATGCCACCGCTGAGTAAGTTCTATAGTCAAGAAGTGAAAACCTTATGCTACGAGCTTACCCTGGAAGGGTAGTAACGCAATACCAAATTGGCGCATTGTTCGGCCTAGCATACAACAGAGCAGCTACCATTCAAACTTCAGAGAACAGGAATTTATCCACTGGACGGGAATGTCTTTGATGAAATTGACTTTGCTTCAGCTGAGATCACAGAATGTGAAGAGCCAGCAGGAAGTCCATCTCCAGCAGCTGGATCCTCTGAAATAAATTTAAAGCAACCATCCGAAACCAGGGAACGTGGAGAGCGATCAACAAACGATATTCCGCAGATTTCAGCACTTGAAATGGTTACTTCAAAAAGCATATCGTTTAGAATAAATCCTAAACATACCTCTACAAATAAACCTTCTCTTGGCACTGATGTTAGCACCGCTCAAGATCGAAGCATTGGATAACTTACACCTGAGAGACTTCCAAGTACGAGTTCTTCAAAATTACTTAATTCAACAATTAAACCAAGCAGTTTTATAAGCAAACAAGACCTTCTTCGTTTGCTGTTTCTCCAACAAATATATTAGCCATAGGGCTCGAAATAAAGTAATCACAGTTCGCCGCGTGAGAGGAAAATCAGCAATTCTGACGGATTCACCTTACAAAAACGAACTTGAACAAGTTATTGCTACCAAAAACGAGTTCGCAAGAATCCAAGTGGTGAAGAGGAAGACAAGAGTAAAAGATCTGCAAAACAAACAAGAGTTGTGGAAGATAGTACATAGTTCAGAAGAGGGAGCCGAGTATTCTCAGGATGACAAGGACACACTTTGCATTTATTGCAAGGAGCAATACTCAAGTACCAGCAGAAATAATGGTGGGGTAAAATGCACTAATATGTGTAGTAATTGGGCACATGAAGGATGCACTGGATGGCTTGAAGAGGATTTGGATGACTATATGTCAACCGTGCGGACTGAAACAATAATATGAGATACCTACCCGATGCTGCCCTTTCCGACATACGATTCTGCCCCGCGGCTAGGGGCAAAACCGTAAAATGTTATGAAATTATTTTTATTGTTGATTTTTATTTTGTTTACTTTTAACGAATTGAAGTTCCTTCATTACTTAGTTACTAGATTTATATATACTGTAGTTTTTATAAATAAAAGTTAGAATACATTTTCTTTACAACTAATTTTCCTTAGCTACTCGCTTATGCCCCCATTCCCTTACTACCCAGATATTTATTACATATTCAATGCCCCTCGTGTACCAACCCTCAAAATGGCGGCCCCCGTTATTATGCAGTTCGCACATCTTGTCACTTATTTTCTTCCTTCTCCATATCTCTGGATGGCATTGATTGATGAAACTGTTTTTTCTCTCTCTGCATATTTATTGTGTTAGAATTAAATATGGTAAAATAAAGCGATAAAAAATGTAACACAAGTAAAGCCATTACTGGCCTAGTGGCATTCGCATCAAGCTGTACTGTATTAGATTAATTACTATTATAAAATAATTTACAAAAACTAAATAAGATTATTTGAAGTAAGTTCTCACACAGCTAAAAATTACTTTAAAATACGAAGTTAAAAGTAAAATATTATTCAACGCATGAACTACAACCAATCGCTTTAAAAATAGTCATTTTAATTGCCCGACTTTCTATTTGAATGACAATTGTTTATTATTTGTTAAATTGTCGAGAGACAAATGTTTACCACGTGTGTAATCAATAATTCCTAGGCTAGAATTAATTATTGCCATTAAATACCTGTGCGAAGCATAGCCAGGCATGCTATTCGCCAAGTTTTATATCACTTTCTGTGCCATTTAAGACTTAGTAATTATATCTCTTAGGTGAAAGTTTATCAGAAACAATACATAAGCCATTCATCTTTAATATTCGCTGGTACTATTGCGGTTTATATAGATTTTTAGGAGACAAATATGTTGCAATAGGACATTAAGGACAACCATTTTCAAGCAATATGTGCAGGTCTGCAGGATCTTGTTGAATAAGGAAAGTAGCTAAGACCCAATATTTTCATTGCCTGGAAATTTCAGAAATATTTATTCTTCAATTACTTATTTCCATACAAATCTATATATTTAAAACACAAACCACCTTCTCTCGAGATTTATATTTCTGCTACTATAAATTCTGTTACTATATAATAACTTTATAGTCCCTGAGGATGGTAAATATACCAAAACGTACGCAGAAAAATAAAAGAGTTTAATGCAACATATACGACAATCCCACCAAGAATATATTTGACCAAAACTCTGCCATGATTCCACAGGCTGCCAGGATAAGCTCAGATATACCAGAAGGGAATGGCCAAATGAAGTCGACGCCAAATGGGGCCTGGATAAACTACTGCCGCACCTGGTTGGGATGTTTAGGATGTGCTTAGCACACCTCTACATCCCAAGGACATGGAAAGAAGTAAAAGTGTATTGATCATACCAAAAGTAGGGAGGATGGACTATTCCACCCCCAAAGCATACAGTCCTATATTAGCCTAACTTCATTTTTACTGAAGACAATGGAGAAGCTATGTGAGCGATATCTGAGGGATGTAACATTGACTAACAATAATGTGCATCCCAACCAACATGCATACACATCAGGAATATCCACTGACACTGCCCTCCATATGGTAACAAGTCGGATTGAGAAATCCCGGACCACAAGGAATCCACCCTGGGTGTCTTCATATTTATATAGGAGGTGCGTTTGGCAAAACCACCTTTCCTAAAATTACAGAGACCCTATCACATAGAAACGTTCCTCATATCGTGGCCAGTTTTATCGTGTTTTTTCACCACTGCTATGGAATTTGGTTCTTGGCAGCCTCCTATACCACCTCAACATGGAAGGATTCTACACAATTGCATACGCCGATGACCTAACGATACTGCTTAATGGAAAATTCGAAGGAGCCCTCTGCCAGAGAATGCAGATGGCCCTAAGAATAATCGCAAATTGGTGTGAGGTGCATGCCCTATCCGTCAACCCCAGGAAGACGGAAATGGTATTCTTCACAAGGAAAAGAAAACTGGAGCCAACGAGAGTATCCGTCCTCCTAAACATAGCATTAAATTTTGCACCACAGGTAAAATACTTCGGGGTAACCTTCAATGCTAAACTAAACTGGAATCTTCACCTCGAAAGAAGAAGGGCAAATTATTTAGAATAATAGTGTTTTTAATGATTATTAACTTTAAAAAAATATTCTATTTCTCATTAATACCCGTTAATTGTCGGTTGTTTACGTACTTTTAAATAAGGTTTTAATTAAATTTTCGCATTATTCCACTCATAAAATTGTCTAACCAAATACCACTAGAGCTAAGATTTTGAGCCTGATGTTTTTTATGTTTGTTTTCTCGTACTTACTTTCGTAGGTAATTTAACTCCAGCTGTTCAACAAAATCACGAGAGTGTAGTTCGAGTCGTTAAATTGCCGGGTAGTAAGTGATCAGAAACAAACATAAAAATAACTGGCTAAATCTGAGCTCTTATAGAGCTCCCTCGGTGATTCGTTAATCCGAACGAACGCTAAATCCGACCAACCCTCATTCCTCAATTAGTTCGGGTTATCGAGGTTGCACTGTGTATATTATTACATAATCTTTACACCTTTAAAGTTGGCGATTCTTCATAGATATAAATCATAGGGATCAAATCAGTACTACAACAACGTTAGTCGGATATAATATTACAACTATAGTTTGTAACATCGAAGAGACATAAAAACCCGACCAAAAAACCCTAATTATATCGATCTCTTCACACGTGCTACCGCAGTTTTAACGCGTTGTCAAGTATAATCGAGTATAATCAAGTAATTTTCAGGAATTTAATGAAAAATAAATGATTTTATATACATCGCACATCACATTATAACATTATCATGTAGTACAACAAAATATTGATATAACTTTCGTCATATCATAAAACAATTGGATGGTAAATGTGATGCAGAATAAGAATGTTTCCCATTCAAATATTACGGATCCATTTTACACGTTCCTCGGGCGTGTCATATCGGCATCATTGGCATTCATTTGGATGCCTAAATTGCCTAATACCATCGAACGTTTTGTGGTAAAATGTGGTCAACAATAATTCTTGAAATAGAAGTAATAGTTTTAATTTAGTGTATTATTTTGATGGTTTTTTGTTAAAATTGATTAGCTATTAGTAATCTATTAAAACATAACAACTCGTTGAATGAAAGCGCTTTTATAATGACGATTTTAGCTTGCTGTAAGAAAAGTTATACTGCCCAGTTCTCCCATTGCGACAATTGTGGGTATCCTTTGAAAAATTTTTATCTCATATTTCGATGTTACAAACAGTACATATAATAGACTTCGTGGTGCTGTCTTCCTCGTTTTATTATTTTTTTAACAAAGAAAGCTTGAACAGCGTATGTTATAGATTAAGAATAATTTAGTGACACAAGCCCCAATTTTAAAGATTTGAATTGTAGTAGGTATATATATATATATATATATATATATATATATATATATATATATATATATATATATATATATATATATATATATATATATATATATAGCACTTTCTATATGCAGTTTTCAAAAATAAAACTACCATTCTTAATTTGATGTATGGATATAATGAAATATATCACTGATTTTATCTATAAGTTACCGACATATTTTATATTTTATATTTTGCCTGCCTGACATTTTGCAATCTTCTTTGCAATCAATATTGTTGCAATTTTTGCAGCAATATATTTTAAATTTCTGAGGGAGTTAAAACTTAGGCAATATGCTTCGGTAGTGTGCCCCACGGCGCGGGATAAGTATATCTATAATCTAAGCTTATAAGTTTTTTCAATCGACCGTGTATTTACGAGTTTGATTAATGTATACAACATGGTTTATTAATGACCCATATTAAGAATGATTTCTCTATTAATAAGTTATTTTGGTGATCATGGGACTTCTCTGTTTTATATCATGTGAGTTACTATCTCTCTTGAAATATCTTGAAATATTTCCTATTTCTTTTATTTTTGCATAATCAATTAATTCCTGAATAAACTACACATAATAATATGTACTGTAAACAGTTACTTTTCCAGCTGGGGCATTTTTGCCACACCGTGTTGGTACAACTGAATTAGCCTCGCACGTCTAATAATATTCAGGCATAAACAAAGTAAACGCAGTGTTCCCAACCGCAGGGAATTTTCTCTTTTTAGGGATTTTTGGTACCCAAAACGGAAAAGGGATTTTTTAAAATAAAAATCGACGAAATTAGGGAACTTTTGAGGTATCAAAATATGAGGAATTCAGTACCTATTAAATAACGGAGGATCATCTGAACCTACATAATGTAAATGTATTATTTTAAAAAGAAAAGTGTTTAAGTTTTAATTCATTTTATATTCTCCATAATATTTTATTTACCTATCTGTTTTGTCATGTTATGTTGACGTTTGTTTACCTATATTTTATGTGTTCTGAAGAATATATTTTATTTTTTGAGTTGTTCATTTTATAATTCGTTTTTTTTTTATTTGTTACATAATAAAAACAGCTATTTTTGGTAAAATATTATTTTTTCATTAAATTAATGGCAAAATTAGGAGCAAGGAATTTTATCTTCAATATCTATGAAAGAGGGAATTTTTGGAATCCATCAAGGGAATTTTTACTCTGAAAGGTTGGGACACTGAGTAAACCTAGGGTTCAGTAGTTGCAAAAGGAGCGTTCGGCGTTTTTAGCACTTAAGTAATAACTGACATTTTTATGTACCTACTCAAACCAGCTGCGTCGCTAAGGGTTGTGTAGCCAGATATGTTTAGATTTGAGAACTGTTTATGTAGGATGTTTATGTAGGAACCTTATAGCAGTTTATTAATTTCATTGTTGTTGATCTAGGCAATATATAATCTAGGTAAAAATACAATAATATAGCCATTCGCAAAGTTACCTCTTAGTTCATAGATACTTTTTTGTTGTTAGAAAATGGTTCGCACGTACAAGAGAAAATTAGCTTCCTACTCGGCGATATCGAGACTATTGAATAATTAAAAAGGGCAGTACGTCCTGTTAAAAATGGTAGTAAACTGAGACAGCAAAAACAAGTATTTCTGCTATTAACGCATTGTTAGCGTTAATAGCAGAAATGTGTTAATAGCAGAAACAAGTATAGCAATGCGTTTTTTTTTACAAAAAAACAAAAACCTTACTAGTTATTTTTTAAAATGACTTGTGGCAGGGCAAAGTAACCTGTTTGCCTGTTTGTGACATTTACTTTGCACGAAATAGGTGATTTCAAGCTAAAACGTCGATTGGCAAAGTCTCCCCAAAGCAGGGGCAACTTTGCCGAATTGTTGGCGTTTAAAAAAAATATTTTTCTTTGTTTTATTGTGTTAAAAATTGAACACACCTACAAAAACATAAAAATTGCATATAGTTTGATATCAAGGCATCTCATGCAAACGCATCAAAGTTATTTTCAGGAAACCACGATAATTTTGCAAACTAGCTCCGGTTTACGTTATTAGGTTAACATTAACTTAAAACATTATTAAGTTCAGACCATTTAGCATTTCGCAACCAACTATTATAGCAGTCAGCGCTCTTAAAAATTACCATTGCTTTATTTTTAATCATGGTGACCCCATCAACTGATTCATTATTTCTTGAGTAATTTCTCTCGCATGCAAATGTAGAAATTGAGGCATGATTTTAATTCTTGGAATTGTAACATCTTATATTTTAAAGGCCATGGCAATTTTTATTAGATTTTAAACCTTGTCCTGCCCTCAGGGCCATTACAACTATAGTTAGGTACAGGAGATTTACTATTTTTCTTAAATCTTATTATTACAATATGCCATTTTCATATTGTAATAATAAAAATCAGTAAGTGTTCAACCTCAACCTACAGTAACTGCACAAAATAAAACACCCGTTTCTGTGAGTTTTCGAGTTCAATGTCTCATAATGGAGTTTTCATGAGCCCTTGGAAGTAGAATGACTCATCAGCTAAATTCTTCGCTATATTCCCTTTCAACTAGTTCGCGATCCACGTTGGCCTTATATCGAACCGCATAACAATATTACGTTATCTTATCCACATAATTACTTTTATCTCGCTCTGATATGGGTACTTCCGGGTGATTTTTATTGCAAATCAAAAACATAGATTTACAAGAAATCTGCGCATTTTATAAAATTTCGTATATAAGATAACTTTCTTTTTATTTTACTTATAAGATTATGGGATGCTCAATTTTTTTAGAACGAAAAATGGGCTCAGGAAAAAATATCTTGAACCTGTATATTTTAAAGGTTCCCACATTCTATAAGCCTTTATTAACAACTCTGTGAAAACAGAATTTTAAAAGAAAAAAAATCTCATGAGTTATTCTACGATTTTTATTACACTGTGTTCCAAGGTCTCTTAAACAAAAAATCTCAGTTGTTTGGAAAAGATCTTTGTAAATATCAGGCTCTCACATAAGAACATCAACATTCAAATCTCAGTTTATAATGATTTCTCTATGATTTCTCTATGCATAATGTAATTATTGTTAATTTCTTCATGTTCTAAAATTCGAATGTACATATCTTTTCGATTGATAATTTGCTGCTAGTAAAGAAGGTCAATGACCTTTAAAACGATTTTAACGAAAAAAATAATTATATAAATAAACGTGTTTTCCCTATGAATGATTTATTGTTTACCTGTTAAATAACATTTAAACGCCGAAATGGTGACAATGCTATCGTTTTCTGTACACTTCTTCAGTTCATTATTTTATAGTCTATCTTTACTTACCTAATAACGATGGTATTTATAGTACCCCGTCAGAAATAATTCATATTAGCATAAAAAGTCTTAAAAGTTCGTATAAAAAGCATCGGATAATTACCTCGTCCTAAGTAAAAACCGAGGCAGGGTTGGGCTTGGTTTTTCTGAGAAGAGTAAGTATAGTAGCAACCACACGCTAAGTTAACTATTTCGTACTTCCTATTGCCCGGCGAGTTTCACTGTTTACCAGATTCTTGTAATAGTATATAGTAAACAATGTTTCGACCGTGAGAGAATACCCAATTCTACTGTTTTGAGGCCATTGGAGAATTATTGTAAAAATGGAACCTGATATTGAAATTCGTGCTATGAATTTGCTAGAACCCCAAGTTGATTCAGATTTAGGCGAGGCGAGGAAAGATTTCACAAAAAAAGAAACATTTATTTTTGGACTACCAAGCAAAACAAATTTGTCTAGCTGTGTATAACAACTTAATACAAGATCCTATGCACATAGTGTGGAAAAATGTGGAACCTGATATTGAAATTCCTGCTATGAATGGTAGAACCCCAGGTTGAATCCGACGATTCAGATTTAGGCCAGGATTTAAAAGAAGAAACTTCACAAAAAAAGAAACATTTATTTTGGGACTACCAAGCAAAAGAAATTTGTCTAAATGTGTATAACAACTTAAAACAAAATAGGAGATCTACAGTCCTGATAACAGTGTCAAAGCTAACAGAGGTTCCTTATAGTACCTTATGTCAGCTTGTAAAGAAAGGAAACAAAACAAGAAAAAATAGATCTGATGCAGGAATATCCAGAGATTTGGACTTGGCCACAAGCAAACTTTTAAGAAATTTAATTTACGAAGAATATAAAAACAATGAAGTTCCTACCATAGATATAATTTTAAAGAAACTTACAGAGCTTCAAACACCTTGTTCCGAAAGAACGAAGGAGGCTTAAAAAATTGGAACTCAAATTTAAAAAGTTAAAAGTTTAATTTCAAACATATATCCTGAAAGTGTCATTGTATTAGATAATGCAGCCTACCATTCAAGGCAAGATCCCATAATACCCAATATGTCATCTAAAAAACTGATAATTCAAGTATTTCTTTTTAAAAATTACCTAGATTTCGAGGTCATATACCAAAAAGCACTGGTTGGTACTTAATAAAAAACAATGGGAAAAACAAAATGTGATTGTTAATATATAAAAGCATAATGTTTTAAGATTGCCACCGTATCACTGTATTTTTAATCCAATTGACTTAAGTGGTCACAATTAAAAATGAGAGTTCGTAGAAAAAATTTGTTTCCAAAATTCGATAAAAAAGTCGTGGAACATATTTTTAAATATTTCAAAAGAAGACTGGTCGAAAGCAATTGGAAAAGTAAGTAAATATGAAGAAGAATATAGAAAATTAGAACAAATTCTTGGTGGTGAAAGATTTGTTATCAATCCGGTAGAGGAATCGGATGATGATACAGATGTTTTTTCAGATGAAAGTTTGAAACGATATTATTTACTTCATGTAATTGTGGCTTTAATTTTTTGTGTAGATAGATAGACGATAGAAGTAATAGACCGGGAGATAGCGAGAGATTTTCAGACGTGATTTTACCCAGTATGCCTTTTGGAGGGTATATGCATATGCTGATGATAATAAATGATAAATTAAATTATCATCCCGAGGACTTTACTCTCTCTCTCTCTCTCTCTCTCTCTCTATATATATATATATATATATATATATATATATATATATATATATATATATATATATATATATATATATATATATATATATATATATATATTTTTTTTCTCTATATATTTTCTTCATACATCCTCTTCATATATTATCTTCATATATTATATTCATATATAATCTTCATAAATTATCCTAACACACCATGTATACTTCTTAATGACAGCCTGTTTAGAAAAGGGGATAATTTGTTTCAAAAATGCAAGCACATCTAACCCTGACGACAATTTGGGCTCACGCAAACGGTATGCCTATGACTATTTTATTTTGAACTTTGTTTTGGAACACATGGCAGCCAGAGTAAAATCGTATCGAAACGCTTCACTTGGAAACAAAAAATGTTAAGTAATTAACTTTAATATATGAGGTCTCCGGGATAATTCTTTAATTTATCATTTTTTATCCTCAGATTGATAAATGATATGCATATCATCATACCCAGGCATACTGGTTAAAATCACGTCTGAAAATCTGTCATCTCCCGGTTCATAATATGTAGATAGCCGGTGTAGATGAGCCTGCGAATGATTTAATATGATATGTCAAAAGTGACTTTTAAGTAGAGTTTATTTCCATTTCATAATTTTAAATGATTTAAAAAAAAATTATAAATCATAATTTTAAATCATTTCATAATTATTTGAATGCTGGGGGATGTTTAAGTGCTATTAGCAATAGTTGCATATATAAATTGAAGTGAAAATGATTGCAAGGTGAGGATTTAGCATACCAGCATGTGGGAGGAGATGCAAGGATAAGTAATTTGATTCAAGATGAGGAAATGATAAATTGGTTAAGAAGAATCCCCTTTGATACGCCTGCAACAACTTGTCATGGTACGTAGTTTCCTGCTTCCTTGTGGACAGTAGACTGCTTCCTTGTAGACGCCAAATTAAACAGAGCGGTATAAGTAATTATGCTGCTCCTAAAAAGCCGTGGTTATCTGACCACAACAAAGCAAGGCTGCTCTTTACCAGCTACCAACAATTATGTTGAGAGAGATGAAGATTTATATTTTCTCCGACGAAAAAAATGCCATGACACGATGTGTTTGATTGCGTATGGATCAAGAAATTCGCGGTACGATATACCAAGCCAGTTGATAGTACAGTGGCTTGATGGAGATAGTGTGGCCGGTGGCCATGGGCCATTGGGCCGCAATTTTAACATTGCGCTTATGAAAGAATAGCAAAGAATTGTAAATAACATTGAATTTGTGAATTTTAGAAGAAAACCGTCTAGAACCATTTCTGTAGAGAATTATTTTTCTATCATAGTAGACTATTCGCAATATTTCCTATTCAGATAAGAATCTGATAAAATTGCTATAAAATACATTCTCCAGTCAATGGATCTATAGAAAATTGTTAATAAGAATTAATCGGGGAAATTAAAAAAGAATCTGTATTAATGCTTTTTGTTGAGAATCTTTTTGCATCATTATGGACTAGTTGCGATGTTTCCTACTTAGACAGGAAACTTTAAAATTACTTATTCAAACTGAATTCATCATGCAGTTAGTTCATATTTTTGTATGATATGAGATTATGATTATTATGGAATCATAATTAGCATTTAATTATGTTTAATGAACAAGTTATGACCAAAAATAGCAAAAGTTCGACAAGCCCCAGAAACCCTAAATTCAAGCGAATTTAAAATATTGGAAATAATCTCACCTGCCACCTGTGCACTGTGTACTCACGCTAGGGATTTTCTGTTTTTCTTCAATCTATGCTGCATCATCACAGACGCCCCCCAAAAGTATATATGAGAGTTGACCCTAGAACATATACCTATGTGTTGTCAAAACGTAAGTTAATAATATAATACGTACCTACCGAAAATTTACGTAATCTCCGTCTCTACCGACAACTTCAGACCTTTTATACCTATTTTTTACATGTAGCTACATAGCTATGTATCTACATAGCTGGACATCACTGATTGCAAGTAAAAAAGCAAAACGTGTACCTACGGGTATGTTTTGTTATTTTTGTTTTAAACAAAACAATTCCCTCTTGAAGTCTGTAATGAATGTATTATCAGTTATTTTATTCAGCTGTGTCCTTGAAAATAATAATTTCTTATTTTATTTGCTTCTGCTTGCGTGATATTATTTACTTTATTTTTCATTTATTTAATTTTATTAAATACCTGGGGATACCAAAATTGTTGTTTTTATTCACCTGCTTGTATCCACAGGTACTTTTTTAAAGTTTTAAGATTTATTATTCAGATATATTATTAGAGCAGGTTAATTTGATTTAAAGAATTAAAAAGCACATCTGGTAGTCCTCTACTATTTCTGCCATAATTTTAAAGCTGAAAGAGATATCGACCTACATTTCTTTGAATAGCACCCCCCATATCTATGGGCACACAAATTAAATTCAAGTTGTTTATCAAAATAATAAATCGAGTTACATAGCTCTGATATGTCATCGTTTGTTAAATTCGGAGAAAAATTTCAAATTGTAATTGTAAATTCCATGGTAACACAGAGATTCCAAAAAGTGTATTTCCGACCTGCATTATACTTATATTTAAAGAAATTGACGATATACTGAAAGACCATAGAAAATGCGCTCCCTAGCGATGAAATTTGGAATTAAAAAATATTTGAATATCCAATTAGAGGCTGAGATACAGCCTCTCCGTAAGCTTAACTGATCATAGGTACATAAAAACATCAAATTTCTGGCTATGATGCGTTAATTTAGTCTGGACCTAAGCACGACCTAAGTAGGTATGCGCCTTATTCGCAGACTGGCAGACCTTGACCTAAAATGGATTTTAAGTAATATTATTTATAATAATTATTTATAATAAACTGTGATGACTTGAGTAGGTCAGTCAGCTCATATTTATACATATAGGTACATAATTAGGTAGCTTTGTCTAATTATATAAAAGTCAATATTATTAACGGTTCTTTTAAATACCATTAAATATCATTAAAGTGTGTTAAAAATCGAAAGAAGGCATCGTGACTACTAAAAAACACTACAGATATAGGATAATAATTAAGTTTTCGTTCATACTATCCTATTGAAAAGTTTAGTTTGGTCAAATGAACTGGAAATAGTTATTAGTACTCTATCAAAATATAACGCCTTGTTGAATGATAGCGCCTTTATATGTCTCACATTTCGATGTTACAAATTGTTACAAACAGTACCTAGATGTAGATTCTAATACTTCAACACAGAAATAATCCATATAAAATTATTTGTGAATTGTGACCATCTAGATAATCGCACTATTACCATATATGTGGATATGCGATATATCACGTCTTCATCTAAGGAAGAATAAGATGCTATAATAGTCGCGTACACGGATCTCGGTAACCTTGCTTCTGATGAAACAAATTCAGATCAAAATGTATTTTTCCATATATGTAACTACAATAAATTGCGTTCTCCTATGCCGGATTTTCTTATATACATATATATATTTCTTTCTATATATATATATATATATATATATATACAGGGTGAGTCAGTTTTTTGTAGACAAACTTTAACAGGGGATAGAACGCACGTTTTTAAAAATAAAAGTGCCTATAAAGATATGGCCGATCTAGCTTCCTAAGGAAGATACAGGGTGTTAAAATTTAATTTTTTTTTACATTAATGTGTAATATTTTCTGAACGGAATGATATATTCACTAAATATTTTACACATATCTTAACCTGCACAGGATCAACATGTTGTATTGTTCCTGTCGAAAATACTATAGTGGATGTTACTTTTTTCGGGTACTTCGACTATTCTGCATAATAGAACTTTTTTTCCGTACGCCACTGATATTATCTGATACATATTTCTAAAATAACGGCCCCTTAGTAACAATTTTGATCTCTTGTAATTTTGCTCTAACTATGACAGTTTTCGAGATATTGGCCGTTGTTTCTCTGACAGTGTAATGTCGTTATTATAATTTTTTTTTCTCGAATTATCTTTATGACTTATAAACGAACGCTTAGATTTTTTCATGTTTGGGGGATAATGCCTATTAATTAAGGCGCATAAAACAAGCGGTAAGAATGTTCAAAAACTTGCACAGTGGCGGGGTGAAAGGGGTGCTCCACCCCTTCCGTAAACAGAACTTCTACGCCAAAGACTATTTAAAAAAAACTGTTATTTTCATTATCTACATACAGTTTAACAAAAATAATGTCCCTTCTTCTGTTTCGAAATTCCTGTGCGTTTCCTAGTTATTTTGATTTTTAGTGTTTGATGTGGTACTAAATTAAGTAATTTATTTATTAGCAATAATAATTATCGGCTAAATATTTAATTCTCTCAACGAAACCTACCTAAATATGGTTTGTTAAGGATTCTAAAAAGCCGAAATCATTTTATCTCTTTCCAAGTAATTACAATTACAAAAAAAAACATTAGATGAACATTGATTTTAATGTTTATGGAGATATAAACATTTTTGAATTTATAGCAATATTTAATTAACAATAATAATTGTGGAATAAATAACAATTGTTAGCAATAATGATTTATAAATAACAATTACAAGAATTAATAACAATAACACTAGTACCTACATACATAAAATTAAATACTTTTTCAAAATGTAAACCGTTCTTCTCAATACACATTTCACTGCGACGTATCATAGAACGTCTTAAGTTAACTAAATGATGCACCCTTATTTCATTGCAAGCATCTCTAATGCGATTTTGAAGTTCCTCAAGTGTATTAACCGGAGTGGTATACACTATTTCCTTAATGAATCCCCACACAAAAAAGTCAAGTGGTGTTAAAACGGGGGATCTGGGAGGCCACGCCACTGGACCTCCACGACCTATCCACCTCCCTGGATAGTTATTGTTTAGCCAATTTCTTACATTTCTGCCATAATGGGCCGGGCACCCATCAAGTTGAATCCAAGACTGTCTTCTTAAATTCAAAGGAATGACTTCCCATATATTACCATGGTGTTCTTCTAAAAATTGTAGAAAATTTTCTGAATTTACACGTTGTGGCAAGAAATAAGGTCCAAACACGTGGTTGCCGTAAATTCCAATCCAGACATTTGTACTAAATTCATGTTGAAAACTTCGTGGTCGAATGGCATGTGGGTTTTCATGTGCCCATACATGCAGATTGTGAAAATTTACTATACCACGACGAGTAAAACAAGATTCATCAGTCCACAGTATATTGGATAAGAAATCCCTATTATTTTGAATGGAGTTAAGAACCCACCTACAATAAGTAAGTCTTCGTTCAGCGTCACCTGGACATAAACCTTGAACAGGTTGAAAATGATATGGGCGTCTGTGATCCCGTTTTAAAACCCGGGAAATTTTACTTTGGGAAATACCAAGAGCAATAGCAGCACGTCGAGTACTTGTCGTTGGGTTCCTATTAAATTCCCGCAATATACGGTCTCTATCTCGTCCACGGTTGTTCTGTCGGCCCCCGGGTACATTTTTCAAACCCTGGTTAACAAATCGACGGTGGATACTCACAAAAACGGAATGATGAGGTTGTCGTCTATTTTGAAATCTTCTTCGATACTCCCTAGCTGCGTATCTTGAATTCCCATTTGCGAACCCATAAATAAAATGAATGTCGGCTTGTTCGCTATTTGTAAATGTAAACGGCATGTTACACTAATTAAAATCTGGCAAATCACATAAAATAACTTTTTAATCTTAAAAATAATAATTAATAACAGTGAAAATATTCAAGATGAAGCAAAATTGTTTGTAGATAAACTTGTAATACGTCAAACTGTCGTTTCAAAATATGACATAATGCTTACTTGTTTTCCAAGGAGTATAATATTTTGTTGCAATTATTACGTACAGTTACAAATACGCTAGTTTTAAATGGAAATTATTTAGCAAACAACAACAAAAATTGAAACAGAAATTGGTACATGCACAAGTTTAATAAAACTTAAAGGAAATTTTTAAGACTTTTGGCAACTGCACAATAATCTATTGTATTGTAAGTACATTTGTAATTTAACAGATTTCAACATATAAAAGTATTGTATTTGAGTAAGGCTTGATATAACAAATATTTATTTTGACTACATTGGAAAAAGATAAAGAATAAGAGATTTCGGCTTTTTAGAATCCTTAACACACCATATTTAGGTAGGTTTCGTTGAAAGAATTAAATATTTAGCCGATAATTATTATTGCTAATAAATAAATTACTTAATTTAGTACCACATCAAACACTAAAAATCAAAATAACTAGGAACCGCACAGGAATTTCGAAACAGAAGAAGGGACAATATTTTTGTTAAACTGTATGTAGATAATGAAAATAACAGTTTTTTTTTAAATAGTCTTTGGCGTAGATGTTCTGTTTACGAAAGGGGTGGAGCACCCCTTCCACCCCGCCACTGTGCAAGTTTTTGAACATTCTTACCGCTTGTTTTATGCGCCTTAATTAATAGGCATTATCCCCCAAACATGAAAAAATCTAAGCGTTCGTTTATAAGTCATAAAGAAAATTCGAAAAAGAAAATATAATAACGACATTACACTGTCAGAGAAACAACGGCCAATATCTCTAAAACTGTAGTAGTTAGAGCAAAATTACAAGAGATCAAAATTGTTACTAAGGGGCCGTTATTTTAGAAATATGTATCAGATAATGTCAGTGGCGTACGAAAAAAAAGTTCCATTATGCAGAATATCCGAAGTACCCGAAAAAAGTAAGATCCACTATAGTATTTTCGACAGGAACAATACAACATGTTGATCCTATGCAGGTTAAGATATGTGTAAAATATTTAGTGAATATATCATTCCGTTCAGAAAATATTACACATTAATGTAAAAAAAAAATGAAACTTTAACACCTTGTATCTTCCTTAGGAAGCTAGATCGGCCATATATTTATAGGCACTTTTCTTTTTAAAAACTTGCGTTCTATCCCCTGTTAAAGTTTGTCTACAAAAAACTGACTCACCCTGTATATATATATATATATATATATATATATATATATATATATATATATATATATATATATATATCTATATATATATATATATATATATATATATATATATATATATATATATATATATATATATATATATATATATATATATATATATATATATATATATATATATATATATATATATATATATATATATATGTATAAGACAGATGACAGACAATATACCTGTCCATAAGCGTTGACTTTTGAATATGCAGTTGAGGGCACAAACAGTGGCGCCGCATGAATTTTATCGAGTCTGTTTTGCGAGGCATAAATAGCACCGCAGGCGAAAATTTCGATTTCAAATTAAAATTTCAAATTTCGATTTCATGGTCAACCGCAGATTTATCAATGTTAAAATGAGCCTCAGATTTTTCAGTTGAAATTGTAGTATCTTCGAAAAATGAGTTTGGCGAAAAAATTATTTCATAAAAGAGGTTCTTAAAAAAATACAATGTGATTCGGGATAAAATGACGATTTTTTTGGGAAAAATATGTGTATCGGGTTGATGAAAAAAACATTTTGGAGCGCAAATATTTACAGACATTTCATTCGAAAAAAGGACTTTCCATTAAAAAAAGTCAGGTGGCTTTTACATACCAATTCACTAAAACACTGAAGTAAGACTTCCAATGACCAACAACAATTATAAATTTGTCCTTAATTTGTATATACATAGGTACCTACTTAAACTGTATAGTTTACAAAATCTCAGTCAATTAATAATTTCTACGAAATCATACCAAACGTGCGCTAAGAACAACATAGTCTAAATATGGAATTTCGATGACAGGGGCACAGCCCCCGAGGAATCGTCGCTTCCGGGGCACCTATGAAGTCGGCGCCTATACCAAGGTATTGTTACGCCACTGGGTTTGTATAATAAGTGGTACTGTCCAGAATACAAATACACTTTATTAACTTGCACACTCAACAAGTTACAATTCTTTACAACGATAAATCACTATCGCAAACTGCACTTTTAATTATCTACCTACTTGTTACTTGGTCTTGTCTCAAAGAATGTTTAAACTAAGCTAACTAATGTGGCGATCGGCTGGCCTGGCCCTTATCCTATTTTCAAGGCTCTGGATTATTCCATCTCATTCTAGATTTTTCTCAATTATACCATCCCATTCTATATTATATACAGGGCGTCTTGCGTCTTGTGGAGTTCTACAGGGGGTAGTCCATATGTTATTACACTGCAACTATTCTAAATGGGGCCAGGGGTCGTATCTCAGTTATTTGAAGCCCTAGAGGGTTGAGACTTTGGCTTTGACGGGTTGCATGTGGCCAAGATCGGTTTAATTAGATAGGTTACCTCGTAACTTACAGTCCGAGCAGGTGACGTCATCTTTTGGTACAGGTTTAAACTAGGAGCATATTGTAAACAGTATTGAGTAATTACGAATTGATTCACTTGTATTGCTTTAGTTAAAAATGTTGCCTACATAATACATTTTAGATATAAATATAGTTTTAAATTTATTGTTTACTAAGAATAGCAATGTAGATATATGTATATAATTTATCATATATCGAATTTGAACTGCCAGTTGATTGTACACTTTTGTAAATGCAATATGATTTATCTGTTAAATATATGAGTTAGACAAACAAAGGCTTTTGGTGATACTTTATTACTTGTAGATATATTCCATTATTATATATTAAACTATTTAAAGACAAAAATAGCGATATGTTTTAATTAAAAAATTATCGTGTAAAAATTATGAAAAGACGAGTGAAATGTAGGGTACTTAATCTTTCTTCAACTGATTCTTCAGTTTCATTATTTTTGTAATGGTATTAATAATAACTAAAAATTTGACATTTCAATACAGAATTATAATTTACAATTTAGATTTTACAAGTAAGCCGACGATATTACTGTAATAAAGTGAAATATTTTTATTAAGGCTAGCTCGTACGTTAAATAAATATTGATATCTTTTATTACAGATACTTTTATTATAGGTAATATTTTCAAGTAGGTACGTGAAAATATTGGAATATTTAATCTAAATATAATGATTTAATTTATAACCTCACAGTTAGTAAAACGAATAGAATTATTGAGGTTGTTAAAAAAATCTTTTTTACTAAATATGCAAGGCACAGAAACAATGAATTGAAGCGTTTACACAATTTCGAGGTAATGTAATAAGATACCTTATAGCTAGGTAGATGCAGTACGGAAAATCCACCAAAAAGGATTCAAATACTAAAGATAGAATTAAATCAAGACTGCATGCAAGATGCTGCATGAATTTGTTTATAAGTTTAGTATGGATATTAAACGATTATAAAGTATCATGTAAAAACCTTTGGTAAATATTTGCTTAATGGTAGGAAGTATTTACGATGATTTGATGATTAATAGGTATTTTTTGTTTTTCTGGCGACTAAACACTTATGTTGTCTTCTCAAAAGTGTCAAAATATAATCATGTATGTATGTATATATATATGGGTCGGAGTGTAGTGGAAGGTAGTGTTACACTCCCATTCCACCACAGCACTTAGGCCTCATTAGGCCCTATTGTGCATTCCTCCTTTTTACTTGAGTACTTTTCTTCGAACCATCCTATTTATTACGGGTGGCAAAGTCTCTACAATTTGTATGTATGATAGTATGGTTCTGAGTTACCGAGATGAATTACTCTGGTCCTCATTACCATTTATCTGGGACCACGCGTCCGCGGCAGATGTGTTGAGTGTTCCTAGGTCTCTGGCAGACGCCACAGTCCGGGCCCAAGCCTGCCTAGGTCACCCATCCAAGTGCCACCAACGCCCGCCCAGCATAACTTTGAGGATCTTACCGGTCAAGTCTAAGCGGCTAGGCGGTCCCATTCAGTCACCTTAGTCACCTCTTACGACAGGTAGGAGGTACCCTGGGTCTATTCTACAATTGTGGCCCCGAACCCAGAGGGGGGAGAAAAAAATATAATCATTTAATGTTATTAAATAATTATTTACACAAAAATATCACCAAATAACTATACACAAACACTCGAAAACCCTGAACGTGTGGACTTATGCGATATGATAATAATTATAATAGGACATACGAAGATTTCGACTTTATTAAAAAAATATTTCGACAGACAAATCGAAATTTTCTGGAGAGGGAATCTTCAGTAGACACAACAATCATTTTTGGGCAACAGAAAATCCACTTGTAAAGAGTGGGCATCAACATAAATTTATTTTTAATGTACCTATTTTGTTTACTAATGAATAATCCAGTTAGCATTTTGTATATATGACGAAAACTTAAATTCACAAGAATATTTGTAGATATTAAGAACAACTGTTAGCGAGTTTCTGTTCAATTTGCCCATTTAAAATAAGTAGGTACTTTTCAAAATTGTTGGTATTAGTTGGATGTGCCTCCCGTCCCTTGTACACGTGACGTAAGAAAACTGACATAAAGTTGATACCGGTGGATAAGACATCAAAGTCCTTGCAGTTGGCCACCCTGGTGTCCGGATCTAAATTCTCTAGATGTCTATCTATTTATGGAGAAAGATCAAAGAAATTGTATACAAGGCACCTGTGAATACAATAGAGTGAGACGTACGGCGTATGGGCTTTTCAAGAATAAAACTTTATTCAGTCTTATTATGATACATGCATTTAAAAACAGCACCGCACACCTGATTTTATTTAACGACCCCGGAGATGTTTAAATATCCGCGGTGATATATTTAAGCAGCATGAGTAATTGACATATTTAGCAACATTGTAAAAACATAGCGCATGCGTGTTAAATGGATCGCCGGCGGTTATTTTATTTAATGGCTTCTCCCAGCTGCTGACACTGACACGTTCATACCAGACAACACTACACCTGTTTATACTTTTATAATATGTTTTGTGGCTGACACCGGACAAGCACAGGCTGACACGACACAGCTTTTGTGTTGATGTGGATGTTTTGTGATGCATTAATGGGAATGGGTCATATTTAAATATTTTAGCGCTTTCCTACCTACAGAACTACAAAAATGGTTTATTATTTTGAAAGTAACATTGTTTCACCACCATCATTATTATTTATGGGTTTCGACAAAAATGAAAGTAAGTTAAGTCGATCTGAAGTGTGCAGAAACATGCTATATAACCTTACTTTTTCAAATATTTGTTTAGATGAAGACTTAATTAAATGGGGATGGCCCGAGGATGTTTGGTTTCACGTTGATAAAGTTTCTTCTGCCCATGTGTATTTAAGGCTTCGACCGGTAGATATATTTCTTTGCGGGATACTTGAAAGTTCATTATTTCTGTTGTTAGGGTCAAACCATAGATGATATTCCATCAGCTGTCTTAGAAGATGCAGCCCAGCTTGTTAAAGCTAACAGTATCTTGGGTAATAAAATGAATGATGTGGATATAGTATATACAATGTGGTCCAACTTAAAAAAGACCCCGGGTATGGAGGTAGGGCAAGTTGGATTCCATAAAGAAAAGGATGTCCGAAAAATGAGAGTAGCAAAAAAAATTAATGAAAATGTGAATAGATTAAATAAAACGAAACGTGAGGAACATCCAGGTAGGATTTTTATAAATGCAATCAACTTTTTAAATGTTTAATATTGCATGCCATTGATGGTTTAACACAGACGGTGGCTAGCACTCCACTTTCCCATCACTATTTTAATTTTCGTATATGATTTTTTCTAATTTGCCTATATAGTCAAATGCTATAAAATATCAACTACTAATCCTACATTTTATTTATATGGTGCGGTGTTACCATCCATCACTAAGTAGCTTGATACCTTTGCCCATTAGAGTGCATTAAGTAAAATTATATGCCAGGTTCGCTTCAGGTATCAATCTATCTTCCTCTACTTCACCTTTTTCGAGAGTGTACAAACTCTACTGGTGTACACAACAGTCGGATGTACTCAACCAGTGTGAAATGTCTCTGAGCTTAATATAGTCATAAAAACTCTACGCTTGTTGTTTTTGATCAAAACTACATTAATTAATTAATTAGATTTTAGAGCAGAAAGAGAGAAGAGGGATAGATTGGAGCGTGAGGATAAGAAGAGAACATTGAGAGACCAGAAGAAAAAAGAGGAAGATGAAGAGAAACAGAGGAAGGATGATGCAGAACTACGTAGTTATAATTCTTTAATGAATGCGGACAATATGGCGAAATATGATGATGGGAATGATTCAGATGATTTTATGTAATGTCATTTAAATTATCCCTAGATGCAAGTTTAAAACAGTTGTGGCCATTAAAATTACTATTATAGTATGTTCGCTTTAATAGTGAAGTGGTGATTTTAGATAACAAAACTTTCTCTGATTCTCATCGGTCGAAAGTGTGGCAAGGTATATGTAAATTTCTGCCGGCTACAGCTACCTACTTGTCACGTCTCTGATTATTACTCTTGAGTTCAGAAATTCTAAATATTTAAACACAAGTATTTATAAATTATTTACAATTTTTTTTCTTGAAATGTCAACATGTCTTAATGACCAAATGTTGCATCTCCATCTGTGCAGCACTAACTCTTTTAGCAGCAGTAAAAGTAATGTTTTAAAATAACATTATTTATTTAATACATATTCGATAATCGTTAACTATTACATCTTTGACGCACAATGTTCACTTTTGCTCCATATAAAATTACTACTATTATTCAATATACTATCCATTCATTTTAAAATGTTCTCTGAAGTCTGTTCAATAAATGGCGATAGTATTGAAATGGGGTGGATCCCTAAATAATACAATCTAACCAGTGCAGGTACAGTAGAAAAGCAATTCTTTATTTTTCGTTGGCATAAATATGCAATTTGATACGTACTTAAATATATATTGTCAAAAAACATCAAAACCAGATCTTTACAGCTAAGAGTTAGTCGGCTTGACCAATTCCAATTGTAGCACGTATTGCTGTGTCAACGGTCTCTGACCTACTTCCCTCTTAAAGCGAAATACTTAAGCCATTTGCATTATGTATTAATAAAACTGGTGATACGATCTGTTATAAAATTCTTATAGGTCGCATTATTGTAAATCTTAAAATAAGATTTATTCGTTACTATTTCTTCTGTATCATATACATCTTTACTATATAAATATGCATTTATTTTCAATGAAAGTATATTAATGTTTATCATTTGAAAATTTGTGAAAATGTTAATTGATAGTCTTTAAAGCGTTATGTATTTTATGCAAAGAATTTAAATACATATTGATTTAAAGCTCAAGGACCCTTAATTTACCGAGAATATCGCATTGCAAATGCTCAACTGCATTGGTTATTCATCCACAATTTCATCTGAATCATTAACTTCCTCGTAGGTTTTTTCTTCCACATTAGAGCATTTTTCAGAACCATGGCAATATGAGCATAAATTTGTGCATTGTAAACCATTTTTTTCCCAGACCCTTCCCCACTTCTCTATGAAATACCTTTTGATGGGCTAAAATTTTCCGTAGGTCACTCAGGTATATAAGTTATCTTAAAATAGCAATAAATAGGCATCTACGCATATAATTTAAAGAAGATTCTACAACTTTCTCAAAATATTGTAGATGTCTTATTAAATATTAACTTATTTGGTTGTTAATTATAGTAGTATATTTCGATTTGCAATTTTTTTGTTTATCAATGTAACATGGAATCTTACGTTTTTCGAGTAATTAAAGTGTAAATATTAATAAACAGCTCAAAATTGTACATAGATTAAAAAAAAATTTGCGGATTCGAGTTTTTTTCATTTCTTTGCATTTTCGGAGAACATTTACCATAGTAATGTATATTTTTTTATACCACCAGAAAGTAGAGATTTCAACGAACAAAAAGCCCACCAACTTTTTTAAAAAACCAGATATTTTGACGCGGAAATTTTCGGTTGAAAATTAGGGTGCTTTTTCGATATTAAGTCGAAATAAGGTGAAAATATAAAAATTTTAAATAAAAAAAATTACAGTGTGTTTGGGACATAAAAAGGTAATTTTTCACCAAATTTCTTAAATTTTTTTTTTGTAAAAGAAACCAAAAACCCTATTTGAATTTTTCACATAAATTTTGAGGTTATGTGAAAAAAGTGTAAATACGAAAGTTGTAGATCTTTTTATTACCTACAACTTTGCCATTTAACTTTTTCCCAGGACTTGTAGTTTTGCCGGAAATCGAGATAAACCGTTTTCTCCCCTTAAAAACTCACCCCCCACTTCCCGACCTTAGATCGCCCGTAAATTATTTTTCCTTTCATTTTTGTTATAGTCTCTTCCTTTTCCAATGAGTTTCATGCTACTATTTTTTTTTTTTCACTTTTTACCATTCTCAAAGGCTTCAGCCCTGGTCTATATATAGATCAGGGCTGAATATGAATATATATGAATAAATTCATTATGCATAATGGTTGTTTGCATTTTTTCGTTTTATCATTTGGATTCAGCTTTAAGTTTTCCTTTGAACACTCATATACCTGCAGTGTTCTTTTATTTGATTATACTAATCATATATCGATGGCTTAGTTATATAGTAGGTCGTAACCCACAATATTTATAAAATTGTGTTTATTGCGTTTCTGGGATGATAGAGGTCTCTTTCATCTAATTCCAATACATCCTAACCCACAAAGTTCTAGAAATATTTTTTAGTATTTTAAAATAGGACGTATCATAGTACGCATTTGTTGTAAGTGCAATAAGGCGTAACTCACAAAAATACAGGTGACAGCTGATGATTGATATAGTGTGTTTGTAATAGTGTGCCTGAGTTTGCATAAAAAACTAATAAGAAGGTAAGATAATTAATTAAATTTGTATTTACTTTAGAGTGTAGTGTAGGTTATTACGGAAAGAAAAATGAAGAAAATTGGATAACTTCCCAGTTCCCGCTTGGGGTTAATATTTTTAATGAAAAATTGTTTCTTACGTGGGATTGGAACCCACTCCACTAAGTAGTATTCATTTGCAAGTTAGATAAGCTAGCTTTTTAAGGCATTCTGTTTACATAATAGGACAAGGTAGGTATTCATTCCGACTAATAATATTTGACATCAGTGCCTGATATCCTTACCAGTTCAAGAATGTTACTGTAAGAGAGAAAAAGAAAACTGCAGAAAAGAAAAATAATAAGTTGTGCATAGCATTATGTGTACCTAAATAATTGAATTTAGCCAATATGCCTTTATTTATAAGCTGTAAAGATATAACCTATATAGAATTCCTTTAAACTTGATATCTATATCCCTGGTTCCCAAATATTGTGGAGTGATTCATACATAATATCACACCACCATCACAATTGAACGGTCTGCCTATTTGCAATGGATCACAGAATTCCTTAGTGTGCAAATTTTTGTACACTCTATAGAAATGGTGGGCAGAACTCATTAGTAACCGGGTCTACCGCTCTCATTGGTGAGTTTTAGGCGGTTCTAAATTAAATTCAATTTCATTGGTCAGAGGTAAAGACGCCGGATTTCCTTGGATATATTGACGCATGCGCTGTTTCATGCATGTATGTTTTGGCGCGACAGTGGCGTTTCATTTTGTCTTATGTACGGTTGATTCGCGATATAAATTAATAATAATATTATGTTATACGCGCGTGTTTAGTGTTTTTATGTGATGGAAGCGACTAATGCCTGTAATGGTTCTAAAACCAATAATTCCAATCGTAAGCAACCGAATTTGACAGGAGGAGAACTGAAAATGATCAAAAATGTATATGAAGGAATATTCTTAAGATAATAAAAAAAACCATCACAAGTACACTTAAAAACAATGTTAATAACTTGGATTTTTTTTTATTCTGCCCCCTCTAAAATGATACGCCTAAGGAATTTCGTTCCCTTAGCCCCTCATCTCCCTGAGCCGTCCATATGCTGGTGATGAATCACTCCACACTATTTCGGAACCAGGGTATAGTAACTCATATTCGCTGTCTTCGCCCTTAAATCAAACCCGCAGTCTTTGTCTTGGCCATTGAAACGCTGTCTGAGGCACTATCACGTTTAAACAAATTCTAGTATAGTAGGTACACTCCAAAATTGCAGCAGAAATGTATTTGCACTTCCTGGACAATGCAGCGGTGCATGAACATCCCTATTTCTACTTTGCTTCCTCAAAGATAAGATTGCTAGTAATCTCATGGGAGCTCCTCAAAAATGCACTGCTGTGAAAACAAAAAGCAAATATATTTGAACCTGTTTGTTCAGCAGTTGTGGTAGCATCTAAGTAAAATAAAGTAACTAATTAGACCTAAAAATAGTTTTTATGTCCACTGCCGCACATTATAGAGCTTATTTTCGGAAATATTGCAAAAATAGGTTAAACCATATTGAATTTACTTACCTATGAAAATAATTATATTGCTAGTTGTAAATCAAATAACAGTTTTTACAAATGTATGTTTAAATAATATGTTGAAAGAACACAAAAGTGCATAAAACGAATTAATAAACTCCTTTATTCTGTATGATTCCGTATAAACAAATCAGCTGATCGACGATCGTTACTCGTTCGATCGCAGCGCCACCACATGTACTATGGTAGTTTTATTCCTCAATACTCAGCAATTTATTTATTCAGTATTCTTTAAATTCAAAAGAAGTACGTAGGTACCTATGTTTTTATATGTACATTATTTTATATTTTATAAGAATATCTACTTTTTATGTACCTTCCTTTTTTATGTACCTTTTATTTACCTACCTTCTAGTAATTACAGCTATTACTTAAAAAAGTTGTTTTCTGCAATTAAATCCCTGCCCTATATTTTAGAAACCTATTATTTATTTATTTGTTTTATCATTGATATGCAAGATATTAATAATTGAATTCAATTTTGTGGCACACCATAAATTATCATGTAGTAACTCATTATAAAATGTGAAATATTCTATATGATATACTCGTATATACTCTCAGATTCGGATATTTAATGTAAAAAACAAAGTATGCAGCTGGTACTTCATTTTTTAGCAGCTATCTTAAATATTTATGCCAAAAAATTCTTAATCTGCTACCCCAAAAAACCTGACAAAGATTTTGAGGCTAATTGGAAATGGGAAAATACATGAGCAATCTTGCAGCATCCATCTGGAGAATTCCATCGGATAATAATAATAATAATAATTTCGTTCATCAAGAACAGTGAACAGACTTGTGTTACTCCTGGGTTAAGCAGCTTTAAGTGCTGGTAAAAAGTTATTTTAAAATATAAGACAAACATCAGAAAGAAGCAAATTTTCTTTTTGATAGATTGTCTGAACTGTGATAACAGTTACAAATAGTTCAACAAAGTTACAAATATTTACACAAAGTTATTTGCTATATAAAATGGTAAAACACCAGTGTATCAACCAGTTTTTATAGGCATAAGCATTTTTATTCGCAAACAAAAGGCTGATGAGCATAAATGTAAAACAGCTCCTATTTGATTTAAAACTACAGGATAGGACTGGCCACAATGAATTGTAAATATGCAATAAACAACTTTCTAATGAAGAAATAAATAAGAAGATAAATGCAAGGCAACTTTATGTCCAAACTGTTCAGGTCTTAGTGGCACTGAAGTATGTGTTATGCAACTTGTGACAAAACGTTATTTAACTTTCGTTTGCCAGAAATGCACATCTGAGGCTATTGAAATAAATACTAAAAACTTAGAAAGCACACAATATTACAAAATTTCTTTGTGATTTACAAAAGCAATTTAATATCAAATTGAGCTCCATGGAACAGCACACAGAAAGCTCTTAAGCACATCTTAAGCTTGCAAAATGAAGTTGTACTTCTAAGAGAAAGTAATATAGAACCTATACATTTACTTTTCCCAAAACAGCACAATATATCCATACCTGAAACTTTACATCCTCTATCAAATGAAAAATTTCCTGCAAAAATAGCTGAATTTAATGATATTTCAGCAAGGAAATCCAAAAATGAAATTAGTAAGGCAACCACATCCACCACTGATGAAGAGTCATAAGAATCCACAAAAAAGCAAAAAAAAAAAACAGATGGTTACCTGGCTGCTCAAATGGAGCCCAAAAAATATTATTAATTTAGATAGCAGTAGCAAAAATAAGTCAGTAGCAAAAATACGAAAAGAGAGCGTCAAAATAATGGTGAATGGAAACAACAGATATCCAGAAGAAATAGAGATCAAACCAAACAAAATAAAGATTTAAACAAAAAGAGAGAGATAAATATAGGAACAGTAGATGTTCTTGATGCCAAGGACGAATTTTCAGGAAAGGAAGACAGTAAAAAAAATATGACTTTATATCCAGGGTAAAAGATCATGTGACAGAAGATAAAATTAAGAAATATATATAAAGAATAAAATGAAACTTGATGATGACAAAGACATAGTAGTGCAACATATAAAAACCAAATATGATGATATTAGAAAAGACTGCCAGTGTTTTCAAGTGGGAGTAGATTTTGATAAGAGGGAAATCGTATAAAATAATATGGAATGGTATATTGGAAGGAAATGGTATATTGCGTATAGGCGTTTCAATTTTGGTGCAACCCTCTGATGATGGCGAAAAAGATTTTTAAAGGATAATAAAAAGGCAGAATTTCTAAAAAATAGTAAAACTAATAACAGTTGGAATGAATTGAAACGAAATAGATTATTCTCCGTTTCCCATGTTAGTCAAACTAGGGCAGCCACGGCTGCATCCACAGGCAGGGCTAACTTGATTAGCAAGGGTGCCCTTTACAATTCTCTCCATGAATATACAAAGCCTACATGGTAAGCAATGTGAACTGTTTGCCCAGCTAGAGGACGTCAATTTTTCGGACATTACCTGCCTCACAGAGCACTGGCTGTCATCATTCAAAAGGATGCATTTGGAAAAGTATCAAGTTGCTTCATTCTACACTCGGACTGTCCTAAACCATGGCGGGGTGGCTATCCTAGTTAAAGAAGGTACATTATTTACATCAATTCCTAAATATGAGCATATAGATATTGAACAAACTTTTGAACTGGGTTGCACGTATTTGAATAACACTAATTGCTATATTATAACTATTTATAGATCTCTAACAGGAAACAATGACATTTTCTGCGCAAATTTAGATAAACTACTATTGTCTTTGCCCATCAAATCTAACGTCATACTTACCGGTCACTAAAATTAACATATTTTTATAGTAAAATAACAGATGCATTTGAAAACTGTTTTCCCCTAACAAAAAGGTACGATAATACTGAGAAAAAGTTATGGCTAACTAAACGCATAACAATTTCTGCCAGAAATAAACGAACATTATCATATATAAATAAATATTCTACAAATGCCAATCTTAGAAGTTATTTTATAAAATACAAACGTATTCAAAAAGGTATGTAATGAAGCTAAAATTAGATTTTTGAAAACTAAATTATTGAATCGAAAAACTCACAAAATAGAACTAAACATAGATTCGAAAATAAGCCTGAAGAGGCAGACTTTAGTAAATGTAGGCTTTTCATGTTTTCTATTACAGATTACAGATGGTATAATAATGTATATGTAATGTTTACAGCTGATAAATCAGTGATAAAATGATAAATAATATAGTATGTGCTAAAGTTAAGGATTTTATTTGATATTGTGTGGTGCTAAAGACTCACATATTCTGTCAGTCCAAAATAAAATTGGAACAGGACTGTGTTATATTCTGACGTAAACTTAAAATAATCATTCTTTGGCAAGGAAAATACATAATAAGTATATAGTAAAAATAAGTACAAATACTTAAACCTAGTAAAAATAAATTATTTCTAGATGGCCAATCTGATACAATGTATATGTACCCTCACTAATCCCAACC
>CAXKVY010002607.1:0-22587 GCA_964058915.1 Tetropium fuscum
GTCAAATAACAGATGAAGGTATATATTTCTAATACCGGATCTTAGACTATTACGTTGTGACGGCATGTGCATCCAAGATCGGCTCTGTCGCGCGATGCTTGTCACGCAGGAGTTAAGTGAGCAGTGGCGTGCCCACGGGGGGGTTTCGGAGGTTCAACCCCCCCCCCCCAAGTCTCAGAATTTTCAAACAAAAAAGCGAAAAAAAGAAAAACCGAAAAAAGATACATCTACTATACTAAATAAAAATGTTATATAAATTTATTAGAATCTTTAAAGATTAATAAGACAAAGAAATCTGGAACTATATTAAATGATCAAATAGAAACAAACTCATGCCCTTTATTAAATTTATTTGAGTACGTATATATGCTATCAAAAATCTGTTAAATATTTACTGATACCATTTGTTGAATTTTATAACTTAGTTACAATAATTTAGGACTAGGAATCACCACAGTAATAAACCTAGAATTACCCTTACTATTTAAACATTGTTTCACATTAAAAAAATTAGTCTTGTACTGAACATCTGAAGAAGCCACTGTGTTGGCGAAACAATTAATTGTTATCTTTAACAAATAAAAAGTGAGAATCTAACTACTGAAGTTTTTAATATTGTATAAAAATTTTATATTTTACGAGGATAATAGATTATAAACTTTTTCCCTTTTATATTGAAAATTCTCGCAAAACGTGAAATTTCTCTTGAGTTGGCAATACTGAATCTCACCCGCGACCCGCGCCGACGAGACGCCCTCGACCGCTACCCGTGGTCTAGTTCATTCATTAGACAGGGTTGTAAGGTCTAAGGTGTAAGTCGGGCGTCTCGTTTAACAACATATCCATTTATTCGTTCACTCGTTCACATGTTTTCATTCACATTTATTCGTTTATTACAATTCCTGTGACGACAGATTCTAATGAAAGGACATTTTCAACTTTAAGAAGTTAAAAACTTATCTAAGAAACACAACAGGGCAAGCTATGTTAAATGGTTTAGCTCTTCTTAAAAAATCACAGAGAAGTTCCTACTAGTATTGACGAAGTAATTTATGATTTGGCCAAATCCAAAAAACGAAGACTTGATTTTGGATTGTAGGTTTTTTAAAATCAGTTTTGTGTCTTTTTAAGAATAGATTTTTTTTTTGAATTCTTATTATATTTTTTAATTACCGATCTTAGATTTTTTCTCCCCACTCCCTCCCCTCCCATACACTTAACAACCCCCAGACGAAATTTCTGGGCACGCCACTGTAAGTGAGTAAATGTAAAAGGAGTTAAATATGAGTCTTCTGAGGTAAGTTATTAATAGTATGATTTTGGGATTTACTCAAGCACCGCAGATTAACATATAGGGGGATACCATAGACATATTAATACAGGGAGATCCGATGGTTCATTCATAAAACGCTGGAAGAGCCGATCTATTATTGTTCTAAAAACTGCAATGAGTGCGAGAGAGAAAATGGAGGCAGGTATCCTTTCCGCAACGCCGCTTCGTGTCATCAGAACCTATCCAGTGGCGTATCTACTTATCTTTAATGTATCAGTTAGGGTAAACTGCATAGTTACATAAGAAAAATACTGAATACCTTGTATCCGAACGTTGCAATAAATGAAATGAAAATAGGAAACATTCAGAGCATAGTTTAATTCGTGTACATTAAGATAATAGTAACTGCAATGAAACTTCGTCATGTGTTTGGTAGAAATTTATTTATAATTTTAATGCAAAAAGTACAGTTATTGGACGTATTTGTTAGTTAGTGGACGGTTTAATATTAAGTAGTTATTGGACGCATTGTAAATAATTTAAATTCTATAAAAAAAGACACTGTAATAGGTGTCTGATCACGTAGTAAAAATTTTCCTTGGGTGTTTGTTGAAACAACTCACAAAGTCAGTCTATTTTCCTTTCTCTTCCTCCTCGTTTTAAATTTTATCAACGTCAAATTCACATTTCATTCATTTTCAATGTCGCTGTCTTCATTCTCTGAAATCTCATAATTTTCTATATTGTAGCATAAGTGACATAGACATGTCATCACCTTCTTCTGGAATGTGAACATGGTGTTTAGGAGGAACACAACATTTGTGTCAATATTGCTTACCTCTGTCATATAATAAAATTACATCGTATATTTAAGAATTTGAATCATACATTCAAATTAACTTATTATAAAGTAAAGCTATTACTCGACCTATTATAAATGCAACAATCCTAATAATATGAGGCTGTATTTAAACTAAGAAATAGAAAAACATCTACATTTTTCATTAGAAGAATATAAGAAAATACTATAACTAAAGCTGAACCATCTCAAGCCAGAGGTTTCTCCTTTCTGGGTATTTAGGAAACCTTATTAATCATTTTTTTAAAATTATAATATGAATTTAATTGGAGATAAAATGATATTTTGCATCACCAGAATAAAAATAATTTTAAATAAATATCGCACACTGATTATGTACTATATAAATTACATAATACAAATTAATGAAATAATTATTGATTAATTATTACAGCAATATAAAAAGTTCACTTTTGGTTTCAACACCGCCCCTGGCCAAGTCAAGCCATTACAGCTTGTAGATAACCTTAAAAATACTTATATTACTTACCGATGAAAAGTAACATTTTCCGGACTTAAATGATCCACCCTTTTACAAACTATACAAGAATTCACCATAGTTACACACTTATTGTTCACCTGAATCGCAATAGATACAAAGATTCGTAGAACACACTAAAGAAAACACAAGTACAAGCTGTAGCGTTGCGACAACCTCGCAAATTTGTTTCCATTGATAAATAAACATTGTAGTAAAACTCGAGTAAAATTCATCAAACGACGTTGCCGTTGTTGATTTATATCTCAATGCACAGTATATTTTCGGTTGTCTATGGTTTTCACCATATATTATTAACGCAATAAGGCAATACAATAGATTACCTACTTTTGCCAAGAAGCTGTTTTAAATAACATTTTACTATTAAAATGAATCAGATTCGTTGAAATTGTCAAATTATTTGAACATCTTTTACGGTATTCAAAGACCTCAAGTGAATTTCACAGTAAGCCTGGCAAACGTGCCGTTCGGGAGAAAAAGACGGACGACAAGGATGGAATGATCTTGGTTCGGCCGAAAACGTAAACAATTCTGTCTATTGTATTAATACGTCTATGGGGGATACCCCATCCTGTTGCGTACCTCCACCTTATCTAAGCCTTCTATACAGGGCGGCGCGTGTAGGGCAGCCGATCAGAATAGTAAGAATATCGATAGTTGGAAATACGAACTCGAGCGCTCAAAGGTATGGTGGGTTAATTACATGCTGAAAAGTGTGCATTTCAATGGTAGTGGGAGGGTACAATAATTGTGATACTTGCGTGTGATAATGTGTGAGTAATTTTAGATAACCATTTGGAATGTTTTGTAAACAATTACTGATAAGTTCACACTCATCATAATCGAGGATATTGGTACTAGATAATTTTATCAAAATATTATTTACATCGGACATGAAAGAAAATTGCACCTTATATATAAATATTCAATATCCATACATTGACCACTTAGGAGGAGCAGGTTTGTTATGTGATACCTAATTCCAGGTATTTAATTCCTGATTATATTTTACTAGATGTGTACAGGATATAGCAAGCATAGTGGCAAGAATGGACACAAACTTCAATGAAATGTTACACCACAGGTTACACCGTCTCCAATCTTTGTCTGTTGTTAAGTTTAAAGGTGAGGTTAAGTTGTTAAAGGTGATTAGTCAGACTTAATCACTCTATTTATAGTATCAAATCTAAGATCACCAAGATCTTAACTTTCTATATAATCTAATAATTCTGTGTTTAATAATTATAATTCGATTTCCCTACAGCAAAACAATTGGAGATACCCATAAACTCTGTATCCACATCCACATCCTTAGCTAAGACCATTAAAAATTGCCCGCATATATATGTGTGAGTGTACTGCCGAAGGTCAATACTCTACGAATATAGATATACAAGTTTTCGTATTATTCACCGTTGATCAGTATTCATAAAATTCAGAGTAATTATTAGTTCAATTACGTGTGTAGTCACCTATTGCGTACCTATGAGTATATTATGTAGACATAACTATCAAGCAAGTACAGGGGAAAATTAAATAATATCTTGGTTTAAATACAGGAATTATTTCATGCTACTTTTGTGTTTTTACAGGAGAGAGGAACAAAATTGTCTACCTTAAGCAAGAATGAAAAGGGCACACCAACTACTTCACTACTAATACTACAACCCTTAAATAAACACATCTACACTAAACCTCCTGTTGTCGGAGTAATTACATGATCATTCCTTTCATTCTCACCCTATTATTAATTGAGAAAACACTGCCCATTGCAACTTGTTGACACTCGTCTCGGTGTTTGCTTATCTCATCTGCCTCGTCTACCAAGCATCGGGCCTTCAAAGGGCCTGTTTGCCCGAGGACTTAGCATGTAAGTGTGCTTTGTTAACGGATTTAACGCCTTGCCGGCACTAGCGGCTAGCGGCGGCGCTATGCGTTTGTTTTTTCAATAGGTCTGACCGGTGTCGGGATTAGGCAGCATTGTTTGCTAATTTGATCGTAGCAAGATGAAAACCAGAGACAACGAGCGTTTTCGGGTTACCGTGGTTGAGAGGCATTATCTCCAAAGTAAAACCAGGAAAGCTGGACCTGGTAGACTTTATAGCTTATGCCGGCGATGTGCCTTGTACGAACGAAATTTTCTACTATTGATATATACCTACTAATAATATAATCTGGACCCAAATATCAACCCCTTTTGGCAAGCGGCATCGACTCTATTCACAGAAATACTACCATTATCCCGGTATAGTGAAACAGACGTGTGTTAATTTTTATAACTGAGTTCCTATACGTGTATTTTTCCGTTCCTACATGAGCTACGGTGTTTCTTGGCCCACGAAAAAGGTGATTGACATAATAGAGTCCTCCCACATGTACTGGGGTCGGTAGACCATCTGAGGTAGTTGACAAGGTTAATTTCCCCCACCCCACCGCTAATGTTGCTGACATCTATTTGTGTTTAAGCAAATTGGAGTAAATGACAACCCGCCGCAAGGTTATGCCCAATACCCATACCTATTTGATTGTGTGGCTTATATTGTAAGGCATCACTCATGCAAGATACATTAGATAGACAGGCATGTAAGTTATTTTGCTCCATGTTTTTATTGTAGATTGTATTGTATTCCAAGCTTTTAACGATATGTGCTCGCCAAATAAATGATAAATTTCCGAGGTTATTGTTCCGATGTTCCTTCCTATGCTAATGCTAACTTCCTTGTTAGCAAACAAACATAGAAAATATCCTATAGTTTACCTAACCTGTACCTTTATAACCTGTAATGTACGCCTTATAACCGGATTATAAGAACAATAATGAATAATATAATTAGGTAAAATTATGCAAATCTATTGAATAATATTTACAAGGATGTTTTGGAGGATGATTTATAACGAATTTATGAACCCATGGCATATCATACGTTACCAATATAATTTAAAAAGTAACCATATACACATTAACAAAACTGTCTCATATGTCAAACAGAATAATTTAATATATGAGATAAACTTTTGACATAACACCTAAATTTTACATTATAATAATAATAATAATATTTATTTATTCCAACAGGAAAAAAACCCAATTACAGGAATAAAAGTAATACAAGTAATAATTAAAATATAACAATATAAGTAGAAGTAAAATAATACAAAACAGCAATACAATACATAAGACGTAATACCTATTAGCCAAACTAAATGCATATGTATAATATGCATATATGACAAAATAAAAGAAACAAACAAAATATAATTTAGTAAGACATACTCTTCAAATTATCACAGTGAATATCACAATCAGAAGCGATACGATGGAACAGTTCACATATCAGAGATATTGGGTACTTTCTTAAAATATTTCATCTAGGAGCAACACAGTAAAATAAAGTTTGCTGTCTAGAATTTAGGCGAGGTATCAGACAATTTATTTTATTTAAAAGATCAGGGCAATCAAGCTTGTTATTCAAGATATTAAATAAGAATCTAATTAGCATGATATTGCGTCTAGTTTCTAAAGAGTCAAAATTAAATCTCGCAAGTAAATAATTCTGATCCAGACCTCTAGGAGGATAAGAGATCTTGCAAAAAGATCAAAAACTTTAATAACTTTCTTTGGATCGATTCTAAATGTTGACCATGAACGTGATAAGTAAATAATTCTGATCCAGACCTCTAGGAGGATAAGAGATCTTGCAAAAAGATCAAAAACTTTAATAACTTTCTTTGGATCGATTCTCAATGTTGACCATGAACGTGATAAATTCGGATACCATATAATCGACCCGTATTCTAGTTTTGACCTCACCAGAGCGTAACACGAAGATTTGAAGGTGCTTATATTGGAAAAGTCCCGGCAATTGCGGTAAATAAAGCCATAAGATTTAAAGGCACTAGAAACAATATGGTTTATATGTTCCACAAAAGTGAGTTTGCTGTCGAAATAAATTCCCAGATCTTTGAATACATCAACTCGGCTGGTGTTATTCCCAATGAATTCAATGAATAACATTAATAACATTCAATGGGAATGTGATTAATGTGAATAATGTGAATAATGTGTTATTAATGTGAATTAATGAATAACATTGGGAATAACATTCAATGAATGAATGTTATTCCCAATGAAGTAGTTGTGAGTATAAGATGAAGTTTTGCGAGTATAAGTCATTACGTTACATTAGGCTATATTTAGTACTATAAGATGATTTGTCTCACACCATGAAGACATTCTGTTAATGCAGTCTGGAAGATGGACGGAATCTGTAGAATATTTAATTTCAGAGTAGAGCTTAAAATCATCGGCAAATAACAAATGCTCACAAGTAATGACTTCAGGAAGATCATTAATAAAGAATAAAAACAATATGGGGCCCAGATTGGAACCTTGTGGAACTCTCGAAGTTGGAGAAAATGATATTGAATTGAAATTTAGATATCTGACCATAAAGTGTCTATCACTTAAGTAGGAGGTGAATAATTTAATCAATGCTTCAGAAAAACCAATACTTTCTAATTTCAAAAGGAGTATGTTATGCTCAATCTGATTAAATGCTTTTTTGAAGTCCATATAGACGACATCGACCTGTCCTCTATTATCCAAAACCTCAGAGACATATTGAGTAAAAACCGCTAAATTAGATATTGTTGACCTACTTTGTCTGAACCCATGTTGGCGTGACGACATAAGCTGCCTGGTAGAGTAGTAAAGTTTGCTATGAGTATGGTTTCAAAGATTTTAGAGAAATTACACTGAAGTGAAATGCCTCTATAATTTGAAACATCATTTTCATTTCCCTTTTTTGGTATTGGGCAAATATATGTTTTTCTCCAATAAGACGGGAAGGAAGAATTACGTAGGAATCAATTGAATAAGATCGGTAGTGGCTCGGCAAAAACATACGCACAGTCTCTTAGAACAAAACTGGGAATACCATATACGCCCATTGTAAGAGTATCCTTAGATCGTTTCAGATTTTGTAAAACATCTTTATATGAGATATTCAGTAAGTCTATGTGAAGTCCTAGATTGTTGTGTAAAGAAAACTCAGATGGATTAACTGGTTGTGATTGAATGAAGACGCTGTTAGTCACCAAACACATTAACGATATCAGTAAGACTGGAAAGTTCACTGTCGTTATAGAACATTACAGAAGGGATCCGCGAGGAACCTTTCTTTTTATTTATAAAGTTCCAAAACTTTTTGGGATTCCCAGATAATGGTTGCTCAGAATCCTTTATAAATATTCTGTAAGCCTCATCAATAAGACGTTCAGATTTAGATCGATGAGCTTTGAAAGCATTGTAGAGATCAGCTGATTCCAATTTTTTGTACTTGCTATATGCAGCTGCTTTTGTTCGGATGGATTTAATAACTTCTCCTGTGAACCAAGGAGGATAATGATAGCGGCGAATACATGTACTGTACATGGGGAGACGACATGTACTTTGGTACAGCTATATCGAAAAGGCTATAAACTTGTCGTAAAATGAGGAGCATAAATCATTCACATTATCTACATTCATAAGAAATGACCAATTCATGTTATGTATATATATATATATATATATATATATATATATATATATATATATATATATATATATATATATATATATATATATATATATATATATATTTATATATATATATATATATATATATATATATATATATATATATATATATATATATATATATATATATATATATATATATATATATATATATTTATATATATATATATATATATATATATATATATATATATATATATATATATATATATATATATATATATATATATATATATATATATATATATATATATATATATATATATATATATATATATATATATATATATATATATATATATATATATATATATATATATATATATATATATATATATATATATATATATATATATATATATATAGGGTCCGCCAATAAGCGCGCTCGATCTTTAAAATGAAATAAAGCAAGTTGTGTGAGAGGTATAAATGAAATTTATTTTTTGTTTGAAAGAGTATTCGAAGGCATTATGTATGGAAAATAATATCGGTCAAATGTCCACCTCGGCTTCGCTGGGTGGCGCACATACGAGAAGTCCAATTTTCAATGACTCTGGCGCACAAATCGGGCTGTATTTCATCGATGGCGTATGTTGACTTTGAGGGCATCAGTGTTTTGTGGTTGGTTTGCGTAGACCTGTGATTTAAGAAAACCCCACAAGAAATAGTCTAGTGGGGTTAAATCGCACGATCTCGGTGGCCAGTTGATGTCGCCTCCGCGCGAGATAACCATTCCTCCGAAGCGCTCGTGCAGAAGATCCATTGTGGCGCGCGCTGTGTGGCTCGTAGCGCCGTCCTGCTGAAACCACATATCCTCGACATCCATATTGTCGATTTCATGCCAGAAAAAGTTCGTTATCATGGATCTGTATCGTTCGCCGTTTACCGTGATGGACACACCATCGTCGTTCTCGAAGAAATACGGCCCGATGATGCCTCCGGCCCAAAATCCACACCAAACAGTTACCTTTGCTGGGTGCATTGCGACCTGGTGGACCTCCTGTGGATTGTTCTCGGCCCAATAACGGCAATTCTGCTTGTTGACATTCCCATTTAACCAAAAATGTGCCTCATCGCTGAAGATGATTTTGCGACCAAAATCGGGGTCGACTTCCAACTGCTCTAAAGCCCAATCAGCGAAGATACGGCGCTGTCTATGGTCGATTATTTTGAGCTCTTGTGTCAGCTGTATCTTGTACGGATGCATGCCCAAATCCAGATGCAAGATTCGGCGAAGTGATGTTTCCGAAAGGCGGAGTTCCTGTGCGCGACGTGAAATTGACTGTCGCGGATTTTCACGCACACTATCGCGCACAGCGGCGACATTCTGGGCAGATCGGACGTTTCGACGACGCGTCGGTGTTGGCTGATTGTTCACCGAACCGGTTGCCTCGAATTTGTTAATCAAACGACGGATAGTCGACTCAGCAGGACGATCAATTGCACCGTAAAATTGGCGGAGCGTTGCTCGAACCGATGAATGATTTTCGTAATAAGTTTTAACGATTTGCACATGTTGCTCGCGGCTGAATTCACGGTTCACGGTAATTTGTGAAGATACACTGAATAATAACAACTACGTTTGCCAACTCTACCACAAACAACATGGCCGCCATGAGCTGTCAAAGATCGAGCGTCCCTATTGGCGGACCCTGTATATATATGTATATATATATATATATATATATATATATATATATATATATATATATATATATATATATATATATATATATATATATATATATATATATATATATATATATATATATATATATATATATATATATATATATATATATATATATATATATATATATATATTTAGCTTTGAAGTTCTTTGCTATTCATATAATCTTGGGTTTGTAACATTTCATTGCATAGAGAAATTATTCATCTATTTGCTTATTTCTCTATGTAATGAAATGCTATAAATCCAAGATTACTTTTCACAACATTTTCTTTTTGTCCGAAAAAAAAGTATTAAAATATATCCGAATGATAAATAACTACAAATTCTTCCGTAGCTCGGAACCTGAACTATACCTTACTTATCAAGTCCTAACTAGTACAGTCAACTAGTCAACAGTCACCGCTAGATCCAGCCTGATGTATTCGTCGTCTATATCCTTACGTCCTTAGGTAGGTACCTACTACAAACAAAAACACACCGCAGACCGTATATTTCTCGATCGCTAAATGTAAGTGCAATAACGATTATTACAAAATAATGTAAACAGTTCTGAGATACGATTGCATTAATTTCAAACTAATTGGTGCCATCCCGTAAAAGAATAAACGTGTTCCATTAAAACGTCAGTATCAGGGCCTCGTTTATCGGGCGAGCGAAGTGGGACCGCCAATGCCAATGCCAAGGCTCACTAGATTCGATCTATTCGATGTCCATTGCCCGAGAGCATCGTTGCCACGGCGCTGAACGTTAAAATAGTTGAATGTTAGCTCTTTTGTCGATTCATATGAGTGAAAGCACTGCCTGATTTTTTATTTCTTGCTTGTCGTTCACGCGTTTGTAGCAATAATCACTTGTGACCTCTAAAGCCGCAATATTGTATGGTAGTTTTTAATTTGGTGTACATAATTATATAGATATGGGGAGGAATTTTAATTGCGGCAACGTCGCAGCGTGCGTCACACTCTATCAGAAATTCTCAGCCTTTCCCATGAACTCGTGGTCTTTTCCATGAAAATACCGTTTCTTCGGGCAACTTTTGGCGGGCCTCCCACAGATACTCTGACGGTGCCGCGGTCGCTGTTCAAATAATAACCATGTACAAACACTTTTACTTTGCGCGATTGTGCCACATTATCGCTATACCTGTGGAGATAGATCTTACCTCTGGAGCATGTCGACGGACTGCCAGTATAATGCGTCCGGGCGGCCGGGAGTGAAGGATTATTAGTCATTTGTTTAGAAAACAGCTATTAATAATTAATAATATTAATTATTAATAATAGTTCACTTGTATTTACGATTTGCATTGAAGTTGAAATAATAAAATAAAAGGTCCAGAAAGGAACCGAAGCGTTAAGATTTTTATTTGATGTATATATTGAGTTCATTTGTTTTATTAATATTTATTTTATTTTAATTAGGTAGATATTTATTTGCCTCACGTTGGACTAATATTATGACACTATATTATTATTATTATTCAAGTAGTATGGGCGCCAGTTCTTATGAACAATTATTTATATTTTATTTTTCATTTTTATATTTTTTATTTTTGTATATAAACACTTGAGCTATCTATATTCACTTTATGATAAGCTTTAAAGATATTATATTTTTGACATTATTATTATATTAGAGCATGGTGAATCTTTCTCTCAAAGGGAGGTTTAAAATAAGCCTAAAATTTGTTTTTATTGTAACTATAACACGGAGTAGTTTCCACAAACACCAAAACACTTTCCCTTCGATCGGCGCGCGTGACTACGTTCGCCAACTAAGTTGGCATCATCCGGAGACGATTAAAGCATGCTGATTAAAACATTTATTGTAACTGCCAAAATACCAAAAAAATATTGCCAAATGACTGAGACATATTGTAACAACAAGTGTTACAAATTGCGTTTGCATATACTAACTTCAGTGTGAAGATAAAGGCCTAGAAGTCCTAATGCCTAGAATGTCTAATCTCTAGAAGTACATATGCCCATATTAGTTAGGTTATGATCTCAAATTGGCGCGGGTTTCTAGTTTAAAAATTAATGTATTGATGTCTTATGGGGACTCAACTTCAGGTCGTGGTAGACGTGATATAGAAAGTCTCTTAGTGAAAAAAGTTGAATAAATACATTGTTTGATATTTTATTTGACTGAGAGAGTGTTAAAATATTGATTAAACATTATCAAAATAAAAATATTACCAATTTTAGAAGGCGATGTTTGTATGAAAAACGTATGTTGTTGCTTGATCCAATGGTTCAGAGGCGAAGGTGTTTGACATATTGTCTTTTAGAGGTAGGTAGGGGAGACCGGGGAAAGTTGCAACAGGGGCAAGTTGCAACAGTGTACATAATATTTTCCTAAATAACGATATAGGTACCGCCATCTGTACGAAATACGTCTAACTTAATGGTTCTTAGAGGCGTCGGGTGAGTCGCCCTACCCGCCTTAGGTTCTGAGTAAACGGCAGATCTGTGCACATGGCAAAATAAGTAATTTTGTTATTGATGTCAATAAAGTTGTTTTATTAAAGTAACAAGTATCGTAGTGGTTTTATTTGAACTTTGCGATAAACAGTGAACATTTATCTACTGTTTTGCGTAGAATAATCATCGAAAACATATTAAAGGTAAGATTTACGTAATTTAGAAAAGTAAAAAGTATGGCGGGGTATGTTGAAACAAAGTGTTGCAATGTACCCGGTCACATATTTGGCGGTAATTTTAAATGCTTACACACATTTTTTTTAATTTTTAGATGCGTCATTATAAAAAAAAGACTAACAGGGGGCAAACTCCTCAGAATTTGATCGAAAGGGCAGTAGCATTGGTAATAGAAAATGATGGTAACAAGAACTTTACAATTGGAAAAGTCGCCAAAGACTTTAATTTGCATTAACCAACACTTTCAAGGTATGTAAAAAAAATAAAAAATAAGGCAGAAACTGTTTTACGTCCTAATAAAATAGAGGCGACCAAGGGAACAAAACAAGTTGGGGCTCTCACATCAGCTGAAAGAGGTGAACAAATCACAATGGTCGCAGCTATAGATAAGTGCCCAAGGATCTGCCATGCCTCCAATGTTTCTTTTTCCTCGAAAAACTTACCGCGAACATTTTATTAGGGATGGTCCTCCAGGATGCATTGGAGCAGCCAATGGTTCAGGATGGATGAATGAGGAAACCTTTGTGATGTTTATTAATCACTTCATTAAATATAGCCAACCATCTATAGAAAAACCAGTGCTTCTACTCCTAGATAATCATTCATCACACCTTAATGTTACAGCGATAAATGTGTGCAAAGCAAATGGTGTGGTCATGCTTTCATTTCCACCACACTGTTTGCACAGATTGCAGCCTCTTGATTTATCCGTATTCGGGCCTTTTAAAAAACTTTGCAGTTCAGGAATAAATGCATGGTTAAAATATAATCGAGGAAAGATGTTAACCATCTACGATCTACCTAAAATTATTAATGAGGCACATCTAAGAGCAATGACTCCAGCTAATACAACTTCTGGATTTTCGTCAGCTGGAATTTCACCATTCAATCCTAAAGTGTTTAGTGACAGTGACTTTGCATCAGCATTTGTTACGGATCGACCAGATCCGTCTGCTGAAAATCTGGAAGAGCTAACGGGAAAATCATCCAGTAATTTTACTCACGATATGACTCCAAATAATTCACTAGACGATCCTCTTGAGGGTACTTCCAAGCAATTCACTCCTGAATTGCTGCGTCCTTTTCCGTTCTAGGTGGAGCTTTACCACCTAGAACGGAAAAAAGCAAAAGACGAAAAAGACGAAAAACTGCGATTTTGACTGACACGCCTGAAAAAGATCTCTTAGAAGTAGAAATGAAAAATGTAGAAGAGAAAAAGCTAAAGGTTGTTAAAAGAAGTTTAGCTTCCAAAATGAAAACCGCTGGCACAAACAATAAGACACAAGAGAATAATTCATCTGATGAAGAAGAAACATTCTGCCTGATGTGCCAATCTGCCAATGTGCCAATATGATAAAAATGAAGAATGGGTACAATGTCGACTTTGCAAAATGTGGGCACACTTAACCTATGCAAAAAAAGACCAGTTATATATATATATATATATATATATATATATATATATATATATATATATATATATATATATATATATATATATATATATATATATATATATATATATATATATATATATATATATATATATATATATATATATATATATATATATATATACACTGAGCTCGTAAAGTTTGGAATAAATTCAATTAATCGTTATTGAAGGATTTTCACAGGAAATCCTCGAACACTTCAACCTTATTTTATAAAATGTCACTTTTTTCAGCCATCGATTTTTTTTTTGTTTTGTTCGTTTTTGAGCTATGACGTCATCGACAATTTTTTTAAATGACAACCAATATTTTTTTTCATGGATTTCGATAGAGCACATTTTTCTGAGTGCGAATATGTCAAAAACATAGTACCTTTAACGTTAAAGTTTTCGAGATATTCGGTTGCAAAGTTTATAAAATGTACCATGGCACCATGCATAAGCTATCGGGCGGGTCAAGATTTTTAATAGCTTATTGATTCTAATAGCTTATAGCTTATTACATTTTAAAAGATTAAGGAGTAATATTATTTATTTTGGTAGCTTATCGAACATTTTGAAAGATTTGGGAGTAATCTGTTTAATTTTTTAACAACAATTTAAACAAATAAAAAAATATTTTAACAAATAAATGATAAATAATTAAAGTAAAAAAATAAAATCAGAGTAAATTTTCAAAGTGACCTCGATTCACTTCCTGGCAATATCCCATCCGCCACTGAAACTCCTGCAGAACCTTACCAACAGTATCGGGTTGAATGGTTCGAATTTCATTGCGAATTCTGTCCTTTAATTCTTCGATGTTATTTGGTCTATTGAAATAGACTTTGCTCTTTAAATAGCCCCATAAAAAGTAGTCTAGGGGAGTGAGATCTGGAGATCTAGGGGGCCATTCGATAGTTCCCCTGCGACCAATCCAATGGTTAGGAAATACATGGTTTAAATAATCGCGAACGATCACTGCAAAATGGGGTGGTGCACCGTCTTGTTGGTACCATATCGTGTGATGGGGCAGATCTGGATCTACGTCATTTGGGTAAAGTACCGCAAGTGCAGGGACTAAGTCGTCTCTTAAAAATTCTAAATATATTTCACCTGTTAATACGCCTTCAAAGAAAAATGGGCCCAAAATACGATTACCTACAATACCAGCCCAAACGTTAACTTTTTGTGGAAACTGACTACGAGTTTCCATTTTCCAGTGTGGATTTTCAGGAGACCAATATCTACAGTTTTGCCGGTTAACTGTGCCGTCGAGATAAAAGGTAGCCTCATCAGAAAAAACAATATTGCGTAAAAATCCGTCGTCATCAATCAGGCGTTGCAACATGGTTTGGCAAAACTGTAACCTACGGTCAGGATCATCTTCGTTTAACTCTTGGACCAAAACCACTTTATACGGATGCCATTTGTTCAATTTCAAATATTTGAAGACGGAGCTTTGAACTATTCCGTTGTTTGCCGCCACTTGGCGGGTGGGTAAATGGGGATTTTCTTGAAGCTCTAGTAGAACATTCAATTTAACATCTTGTTGCACTGGTGGACGACCCGTTCTAGGGCGATCTCTCGTATGACCCACTTCTAAAAACTTTTGTTCTATTTTGCTAACGGTGGACTGTGTAATTGGTTCTCTGTTTGGATATTTGTTGTTAAATAAACGGCAAACTTCTACTTGTGTGCGAGCTCTGTCCCCGTAACCGATCATCATCAAAATTTCGATTCTTTCCCTTTCACTCAAACGACGGACCATTTTTAAATAAAATGAATTATGATGGAATAATGATTAATCAACTTACTTAATGATATTATTCAACTGATTAAAACACAAACTTGCGAGGAAAAACTTCAAAATTGTGACAACTGTCAAAACTGTTGTTTTTCCTGCGCTTTCTTGATAAATGATTAGCATTTGGTCATCGCTTGTATAATTCATTCTTAAAACTTTGCAACCGGATATCTCGAACACTTTAATGTTAAAGGTACTATGTTTTTGACATATTCGCACTCAGAAAAATGTGCTCTATCGAAATCCGTGAAAAAAAATATGGGTTGTCATTTAAAAAAATTATCGATGACGTCATAGCTCAAAAACGAACAAAACAAAAAAAAAATCGATGGCTGAAAAAAGTGACATTTTATAAAATAAAGTTGACGTGTCCGAGGATTTCCTGTGAAAATCCTTCAATAACGATTAATTGAATTTATTCCAAACTTTACGAGCTCACTGTATATATATATATATGTATATATATATATATATATATATATATATATATATATATATATATATATATATATATATATATATATATATATATATATATATATATATATATATATATATATATATATATATATATATATATATATATATATATATATATATATATATATATATATATATATATATAAATTAATTGTAATAGTGCCATCATCACCCCTGAATGACTGTTGCAATTTACCCCGGTATGTGTTGCAACATGCCCCAAGACTGGGGTATAATGCAACACGATCACCTTTTTCGTTAACTTCTTGTAACCTGTCAACTATTGTTTTTTAAATTCTTTAACTTCGTATGTATGTTCCTTAAAGACCAATATATACATATTCACATTCATATACATTTTTGTTCCATATACAGAATAAAAAAATTAAAACTAAAAAGTGTCGCAACTCCTACTACCATCCTCCTACTACATTAGATAAACTTATTTAATAAGAGTTCCTTACATAATAAATTATAATTTAATTGTGTTAATTTAAAAACCGGCAATATTTGTGGCAACAACGCTGAGTTTGCATTATATTTGTGTCCTAGGTAACTTCTAATCTCATTTTATTTTGATTTACCTATTTCACGTTTTGCAGTTTTCAACACAGACTTATATGTTTTTTCTGATTATTCTGATTTTCAAATAATTGATTTTGAGTGTTGGTTAGAAAATGGATCAAAATGGAATACCTACCTAATCAAACTCGGAACCATAAGTGATTTTTTTCTAGAGGCCAGAATATGTAGTCTAAGTTAACTTAAAATCTTTTCAATTTGATGGCTAATTAAATTTGTTAAAGTACATTATTCAGTATCAGCATCATCTGTAGTATCTTGTTCTTAGTTGCCCCGACCTGAACAGAGTATGCATATGATAGGAATAAGTGCAGAACATTTATTGGGTCAAAAGGTATAAAGCACAATACCATTGTTTTTCCAAGGCTTTTCCAATAGTATCATCAAGTTTGCTGTGCGGTATCTGTTTAGTTAGTTAATGAAAAACCTTACATAACAAAAATGTCGATATATATAATAATCCGGTATCTAGGTAGGTACTTACCAGATTATTATTTATATGGGGGAATCCACATTTGAGACCATTTTTTCTATTATTCTTTCATAAAAGTGTACATAGTAGGTATATTATTCCATCATGAATGTAAAAAATCGTTAACATTGGCGATAAAATAGTAATAAACAAATAAACAACCCACCGACAATATCATAACATAACCCTTAACCGTACTTTTACAGCTTGCCTGGCGCTCTTGCGTAAGAAATGTTAAAACTAATACGCGACGTACGTGTCCATGGAAAACAGACAATTTAACTTAAAAGCATTTATTAAATTAACTCATAGGTCTAAAAAATAATTTGGACTTGACTTGTAGAGAAATATGTTTAAAGTTTGACGTATAATATTTAAATACCCAAATGCCTAAGAAATGCCCAAAACCCGAGAAATTGTCGTCTGAAAATCACACTTTTGAATCTCCCATAAGAAATAGATGGCAGTCAAATTTGCTGAAGTGTGTTTAGGAACCCATTTCAAATTTAGCGCCCGGATTTTGATAACCTAACTAATATGGTCAATACTAAGTAATTTTATTCAAAACATGTAAAACAAAACATGTAATTTTTACCAGTATTGAAAAAAAAATTTAAATCCGTTTCCACAAATACATTACTGTACCTAACTATTGTTGTGCCACATCTTCAGGAAAAGGTGGGTACATGTTCTTTTGGTAGATGTCGTTTTTTGTGGAATATCGAGAAATATTAATGACCTGTTTTTTATGAAAACGTTTTTATAATTTTATAACATATTTTTGTTGTTCAAAGCCCATCAAAGTATTTTTTCAGCAGCACGAGACGACAATGGGAAACTCCTACTCATATACTATTGCCAATCTAATTTAGTCCATTCTCGTTTTGCCAAAGATATCTTTTCGCTTGGATGCCATGGCAAAATTAAACAACTACTAGGATTTGGTAAATGGATTGGATACTAATTTCTAGGAAGTCGGTAGTCAAAAATTTAGGTTCTCTAAAAATGCGGAATAAGAAAGTTTAAAAAAACCGTCTCGCGTAATTTTTCAATGGCAGGTTCATTTTGGCGCCCCCTATTGGTGATGGTTCGGACGTAAAGAATATCAAAACAACAGATTTTGCGAACAAAATCGGATTTTGTTCACAATTTCATGGATTTTAATTTTTCATCAGCAGATAAGTCCCGTCCAAATCGGTTCAGCCGTTTCGGAGATTTGCCGGAACAGACAGAGAGACAAAAATTTAGAAAATAGGTTTTTTGTTATAACTACCGTATTCACTTTCATATGCATTTAGTAGAAAGCTGTAATTTTGGCATTACAAACAGATTCAGAATTTTTTTTATTTATATAGATATACAATACATTAAGAAAACTCACTTATATTACAAATACTGATGGAAGTTACGAATAAAAAAATTAAAACCTAAATATTGTTCAAAGTAGTTGGAAAAAATATTATTAAATCCCATGTACCTACCTACCTTTTTTATTATACCTATCCCAGATATCACCCAACATAAATATTAAACACTGCTACTGCATGATATAATGCGTGAAATGTTAATTTGCGGTGAATTTTTTTACGAGTTGATGTGTACCAGAACATAATAGTCATGTTTTGCGTATTGACAGAATGCATCACATACCACAGAGGATGTGGTTTAATGGTCTAATGTCGCGAATACTAAAATAAAGATTTCCGATTATCGCTGAGTGGATATTACGGGAAAGGTTGGTTGTGTCGAATTCCATTTTGGTAGAGAATTTGGGTGTAAATAGACTCCAGCTGAAAAATATATCAAAATATGTGTTCCAAAAGTAACCCAGGATATGCGAATTGCGTAACATAATTCAACCAAGTTTCTGATGAGAAAATAAGTTACTATTACTGTTAGTAAAACATAAGAATATGCACCTACCTAAAATTATCCATAAAAACTAGTTGCTAAATTATTTCAAAAAAAAATTATCATATCGAAGAGATCACGAAGATTTCAAGAAGTTAAATTCTTCCTTAATATCTATTACATATTTACAATATTTACAAAATGTACATACATAAATTTTGAGTTTCAATACATCGTTACCTACATTTATCGTATAGGGTCGAAACGTGCCGGGAAAATTGATAGTTTTAATGCTATTTATTTAACGAGCGAAAACAAATTTATTTTACTGGAAAGGCACTACACAAATTAACCAAATACTATACGGCTTCTAATATGTATGTGTAGTTCAACGACCGGCAACCCTGACCTGCACAATGTTTTTCATTGGCGTAGGCATTATTATTTCTTATGCATATTTTCACCACCACAGCTGATGAATGCAATGAATGCAAGTTTCCACACCACTCATGAAGTATTGCTTTCAGCACGTTACCATTTTTTAGTGGGTGGCTCGCTAGTCGCTGGTAGCCATATCCGACAAGAAACAAAAATAATATGTACAAAACAGCTAAGTAGACGTGAAAAATAAACTTTAAAACGGAAAAATAAATATACTTGCAATTGAAATACATTCATATTTATTGTGTAAGTAGGTACCTATCTAACCTACTAAATCGTCAACACTCAACGCCGATTTACTTTGACTCAATGCTTTGACAAAGATCAGAGCTTGTTTGTTAATAGGTACCTACATAACTAAACCGAGACTAAATACAACACATTTTAAAAAATAATTACAAATGCAATACATACCTACCTACCAGCTTCTCATCGCAAAGTGATTTCCAATACACACACTTTTTACAGCCAATCAAAATTAGAAACTGACCTTGAGGTATTTTACCGTCATTGTAAATTTTCATTTCATTCGTGGCTAGGTAGATACACGGTTTTAATTTTATAAAGTCTATAAAATTTTTAATTTTGCCCACTGATGTAAATTATTAATTTGTGATCTAGGATGGTAAGTACCTACATAAAAATAAAGTCAATGAACAATGCCTACCAATGAATGATACCTACTTATGTAATAAACCAGAGAGCGTTTCCAGTTTTCGTAAATCTCAATAAAACGCCTAACTTATTTTTTGATATAAATTTTATTTTTTGTATAAAATTATTTGAGTGGAGTACACGTCAGTAATTGGGAACATACCCAATTACTGACGTGTACTCGTAAATAAAGCGCGGTCTGGTGTAAATCTGCGTTTTCAGGTTTCATACGAAACGAACAAAAATTTTTGCTAACCATTTTTTTATTTCGACTCTCGTAGCGATGTATACCTACATAGGTAGGTATATAAATAATATATAGGTAGGTAAACGTCTTGCTTCGCCGTTTTGACTTTTTGTATAAGCTCCAGGATAAAAACAATTTAAAAAACGGGACATAAAATTCACCTACCAACACTAGGAGGTACTTAGGTACCTTTGAAAATACATAAATACCTAAGTATCTGTACTGAAAATAAATAATTAGTTTATTTTTAGTTACATGACTTTTTTGTTTCGTCAGAGGTACCACCTACCTACACCGCTCAGATAATAAAAATAACCGTATTATATTGTATCACAATAACATTTAAACAGCACTATATATATATACGCGAATATCTCACCAATGCGAATGACCGTTGCAGATTATTGAAATGAGCGCAATACCCGCAAACCTGCCACTGTAAGAGATCCGAACGTTTGAGGGTCCATAGGGACTGTCAAACTAAACACAGACGGCGCGTCATTCCAATAAGTTAAAAAGAGATACACTGCTCGATCATCCAGTATTCCGTCTACGGTAGAGCGGCATTGCCGCTTTTAACTATAAAAATAAATGTTTAGGGAATTTCCATAATTTAAAGTAGACGAAAATAAATGTAAAAATGGCTAAAATCTTGGGATATAATATATTATTGTATGCACAATAATTCTTTTATGACATTCAAAAATAATATATATATAATTTTTATATAGTATTGTGGAATATGAAAGTTTAATTAAATATTGAGAAATTTGAAAATTACATGTGGCAACTGCGCGGTATCTTATATGCGGTCAGGTAACTACACATACATATTAGATAACCTTTTTTTGTAATAGTCACTATTTACAATTTATATAAAGTCACGAGCATATTTGAATGATTATTTATTTAGTTTCGCACGAAGGGTATATGCATGAATAAATAAAAGTCATACAAAATTGCAAAAATATTTATTTAATATATTTCGCACGACTACTTTTTAAGTTATAAATAATTAGGAAATTCTTATTTTCTAATTAATATTAATATGGATTTTGGAATTTGATTTTCTTGTGACATTAATTTCGAGAACCACAGATGTCGAAACGTATATGTTTTTTTCATTTCTCGTATAGCGCCAATAAAAGTTTCACCTCACTGAATCAACCCACAGAGTATTTAAGTCTTCCTTGTGGACACTTTTTATATATTTTCCGATCCGCGCTTTTCCAACCAGCTGCGCCGATCGGTGAGGCTTGGAAACAAAGGAATCTGCATCTGCATTTACGAGAAAGGTTGCCGATGTACTTCACAAACCTACCCTCTATGCGCAATGGTGTGAATACCAACTATTTGTGAAATGTGTTTCAGTTCCTGTATCCTTACTTATGATCTACTAATTGTAAATACTAACTGTTCCATTGTGTACTATACATTGTCAAGATTCATCAATTATAGTAACAAAAATTACTCTAACGTATCTAGTTATAGTATATATCTAGTTATAGTATCTAAATCATGGAAAAAGTTTAAAACGGAAAATATTACAAATGGTTACTCTCCTACGCGCCTGTTGATATCTCCAATGAAAATTACTATACCGTACAATATGATGAGGAAACAGAATTCAAGTAGTGGAAAAGTTGAAACTGGAAAATGTTAGCTGATATCTCTAATGGCAAACATTATAGCAACGCAAATTTTGTTGCTACTCTTATTGCACGCAAGAAAATTGTAATAAACTACACAAATTGTCATGAACTGCTGTAGCCCAAAATTCAAAAGTAAATTTTTTAAACTATACTAACCTTTTTTGTTACTTGAGATACTGCGATGATTTTATTGGGTGACTGGGAAGGTATGCTTTCGACAGAAATCTTTTTCAGGCTATTTTTATTTTAAGCAAATTTTATTTTTGACAGAAACGGGTCGGATCCTTCAGTAATGTGGTATATATACACTTACTGAAAAAACAATTTAGAGCAATAATTACTCAAATATGAGAAATAATAGGAAAATATATTTCAATTTAAATATTTAACAAAGGCAGCAATAT